>LBNU01024226.1:93908-119344 GCA_014162995.1 Artemisia annua | reverse complement strand
GGCGGGGACTAGCTGGCTTTGTATCTCGGGTCGTAATCTCTTGAAACAATGTTCGTACATTATCTCTGCGGATGCTCCATCAACGTACATACGGTGGATATCGTGACCCCCCGCATTTATTTCGATGGTGAGTGGTTCCGCCACTGCGTTGTCCGTCAGTCAAAGTGGGAAAAGAGATTTCATTACCGGAAGAGAACCTTTGGCTGACTTTTTGCTTGACTTTGCGTTGCCATGATTGTATCATGTATATTGTGTCAGCTTTATCTTTAGGTGCTTCCTTTTTATCCGCAGTCTTTTGTCTGTCTTTCCCATCTTTGATGTTCTTTACTAAGTGGTCCATCCTGCCCTCTTTCACTAATTTGTCAATTAGTTGGCGCAATTGGACGCACTCATTTGTGGTGTGGCCCTTCTGTCCGTGATATTCGCAATATCCATTCCTGGTACGCTTTCCCTCTGGGGTGCGCATTGGTGGGGGTTTAGTGAAGTTTGCGCCTTCTGTTGCAAATATCTCTCTTGGAGTTTTTGTCAACGGGGTATACTTGTCGTTTCCCCGTGTGCTTCCCTCGTTGTGATAGTTTTTATTCCGATTACCGCTCTGGTCATTGGATTGTCTCCTTGACTGTTCTTGCGGTCTGTAATTCGAGTATCCTTTTTTGCTATCTGCGGCGGCGGCTTCTCCTTGGATGAAGGACCTTGTGCGCTTCATTAGTTCATCGAAGGTTTGAGGAACCTTATCATTTAGTTTTCTGATGAGTTCTGGGTTATTAATCCCATTCAGGAACCCTGAGATTTTTAGTACTTCAGGACACGCCTTGACGTGTATACACTCATCCTTGAAGCGCTCCATGTTAGCGCTCGTTGATTCCCCTTGGCGCTGTTTTACTCTGGTCAATTCTACAGGGTTCTTGGCGCACTTCTTTCTTTGAGTGAAGTTTACGCGGAATCCTTTTTGCAATTCTTCAAACCCATCTATGCTTCTCCGTGGAAGCTTGCTAAACCAAGTTCGCGCATTCCCTACTAATGTAGAGTTGAACATATGGCACCACACAGGTTGTGGCCAATTTTCGATAGTAGCAGCGGATTCGAAAATTTTTAGGTGGTCGTCAGGATCACCTGTTCCGTCATATGTTTTAACATTGGCGGGCATGCGCCTTTTCTTATGATCCGAATAATCGCTGATGCGCCGTGTGAATGCATCCACCTTTTGGCGGCGCCAAGGAAGGGATATATCTTCATCTTCTTCCTCGCGATGTTTTCCTCTGGACTTCCAATGTCCTGTTTCTTTGTCCTCGTTGTCCGAGGAGTCACTTGAGGAAGAATCGTCCCATTTGCGGCGCTTGCACCGTTTTTCCTCGGAGTCCGAGCTTGAGGGGCTTTCGCTTGGGGGTATTCCTTTTCCCAGTCTATCATGGACTCTCCTGCTTCCAGATCTCGAAGAGCTCTCGCTCGGTGAGCGTTGCCGTCCAAGTCTATCTTGGATTCTGCGATTGCCAAGTCTAGAGTAGACATTGGCACGCCTCTCATTATCTTCGTATTCCTCCGAGTATTGTGAATCGGACGTTGTACCAAGTCTAGCGTGGACATTGGTACGCCTTTCACTGTTTTCGCGCTCTTGGTAGCGCGATGGGGATGTTTCATTAAAGTTAAGCCGAGCTTGTAGGCTCTGACTTGACCTTCTTCTTGCCTCCTCTTGCATGAGGTTAGTTAAGGTTTCGTAATTTTGAGCTACAAAATTACTTAGTGTTAACTCAGGCGTATCCTCCTCCAGCGCAACGATCTCTGCTTCCGTATTAGGTCCCCTATCCCGGTTAGGCGCGCCTGGCGGCACAGTGTTGTCCACGTTAGGTGCCGTTTGATAGGGAGTATTGAAGAGAGTGCGCTGAAGTTCTTCAGTGCTTGGGACCACCGTAGTGGTCTGGGTAGTCCCTGCGGGCAGTTCTACCGTTGGCAGAATTAGGGTTGGGCCCGATGCTTGATGACCAGGCACGCTGGTTGTCCCAGAGGCCCGTCTAGAGCCTGAATCTTGGTGGTTCTTCCTTGTGGGGTCACCACGTGTTTTTTCCAACTGCGGAGTCCGCTGGCCTAAGTTTTTATGTTTCTTCATCCTAGTTCTTAGTGTATGGTCCCACGGATGGCGCCACTTGTTGATACAAAAGTTGGGCGTTCCTTGTTTGGGTTCCTGTTCTCGTACCAATTAGATCTTAATGCTTGAGACCTGCGCACTAAGAGAGCAAACAAACATCGTTAGGCTTATTGTGGGATTGTCTCCCACGATTATCCTCCGGCGTGAGAGTAAGTAATCGATTTAGGGTTATGTGAAGAATTAGGGTTGTAAGTCGTACCTTTTACGAGAGCTATGATACCCTATATATACATATACGAAACTGATAAGGTTTCGTGCTCCTCACTCTTCGGCGTGTCCGCCGATATCGGATATTCGATATATATCTCCATAATAGGAGATATCCTATATCTAATCCATAAATAACTTTGGGTTTGGGCCTCGTCAGCCCAAACTGTTATCATAGTGGCCCACTCGTAATGGGTTTAAGTGTTAGTGACGTCTAATGTTCGGGTTCGTGACCCGAATATAGACTATACGTCATCAGTTATGGGATAGTAAATGATATATTTGCACATGATTAATTGGACTTAATCTAGAAATTTTTTTAGGGTTTCAATTAGTTGCGAACTGGAATTTTTTTTAGATAAGCTAGATGTTATTTATTTGTTGTTTGTTGTTGCATACATGTTTTGTGCTTCAAAGTTAAGAAAAATGGCAAAACTTTCGATAAATAATAAAAGTTGTCGAAAATCTCATAAGTTTGAACATTTCGAGTAAATATGAAGATCTAGAAAAACATTCAAACTTTCGAGTGTTTCGAGTAATTTTGCTCTTTTCGAGGCATAAAAAGGCCATTTTAAGAAATTTGAGTATAAATACATTTGCGTAGAGTATTTAATGATAATTATGTGTCACTAATGAATTATTTCGAGTAATATACGTTATCGGTTAGTTATATATTTTGATTTTTCGTGAACAGTGATTTCGAGTAATTTTGATTGAACAATGTTTTCGAGTAATCTATCATGAACAGTGATTTGGAGTAAAAACCCATTTTTGAGTAAAAATAACTTTTCAAGAAAAAGGGAATGTGTTATGAACAAGAATAAAGGGAATGAATATTCTTCAATTGATCAACATGTTTATAGAATACAAATGGTATATATAAGATAATATTATGGTAAAAACCCTAATAGCTAATTGGGCTATGCGCCTATTATTAGTTATATGGATATCCACAAATAATGATCCATAACACTCCCTCTTGGATGTCCATATTGTTAACACGCTTAGGAAATGCTGCCTCATTAAAAACCTTGTCAGGAAAACCCAGTGGGACAAAACCATGACTAAGGACAAAAAGAGTGCGCGCGTATTATCTCCCTCTGATGACTATATCACTTAGGCTCTTTGAGTCGACGCATCCCAATGTTGTGACTTAGTTTTCTAAATGTTGAGGTAGGAAGTGTCTTGGTAAATAGATCCGCTAAATTGTCGCATGAACGAACTTCTTGAACAATAATATCACCATTCTTCTGTAAGTCATGAGTGAAGAAGAATTTCAGTAAAATATGTTTCGTCCTATCGCCCTTGATATAACATTCCTTAAGTTGAGCAATACAAGCTGCATTATCTTCATGCAAAACTGTTGGTGCCTCCTTCTCTGAAGAATTACTACATGATCTACGTATGTGTTGTATCACACTTCTTAGCCATACACATTATCAACTTGCTTCATGTATCGCTAGAATTTCCGCATTGTTGGATGAAGTCTTTGTGATCGTTTGATTAACTGAACACCATGAAATTGCGGTTCCTCCATTTGTAAATACATATCCAGTTTGAGATCGACCATTGTGAGGGTCAGACATGTATCCCGCATCTGCAAAACCAACTAGAATTGTATTTGATGGGTTAGTGAAATATAAACCCATATCCTTTCTACCTTGAAGATACCGAAATATTTGTTTTACTCCATTTGATGATTATGCCTCGTTAAAACCTTCTAGATAAAACCCAATGGGACAAAATTCTAATGAAGGGAAAAGAGTACATAACTCCTTTATACGCGGGGATGTTGCCTCATTAAAAACCTTGCCGGAAAACCCTGTGGGGACAAAACCATGGTCAAGGGAAAAAGAGTGCAACGCGTATCTTCTCTCCCCTTGATGATCACATCACTTAATCTCATTGTCNCCATGACTAAGGACAAAAAGAGTGCGCGCGTATTATCTCCCTCTGATGACTATATCACTTAGGCTCTTTGAGTCGACGCATCCCAATGTTGTGACTTAGTTTTCTAAATGTTGAGGTAGGAAGTGTCTTGGTAAATAGATCCGCTAAATTGTCGCCTGAACGAACTTCTTGAACAATAATATCACCATTCTTCTGTAAGTCATGAGTGAAGAAGAATTTCAGTAAAATATGTTTCGTCCTATCGCCCTTGATATAACATTCCTTAAGTTGAGCAATACAAGCTGCATTATCTTCATGCAAAACTGTTGGTGCCTCCTTCTCTGAAGAATTACTACATGATCTACGTATGTGTTGTATCACACTTCTTAGCCATACACATTATCAACTTGCTTCATGTATCGCTAGAATTTCCGCATTGTTGGATGAAGTCTTTGTGATCGTTTGATTAACTGAACACCATGAAATTGCGGTTCCTCCATTTGTAAATACATATCCAGTTTGAGATCGACCATTGTGAGGGTCAGACATGTATCCCGCATCTGCAAAACCAACTAGAATTGTATTTGATGGGTTAGTGAAATATAAACCCATATCCTTTCTACCTTGAAGATACCGAAATATTTGTTTTACTCCATTTGATGATTATGCCTCGTTAAAACCTTCTAGATAAAACCCAATGGGACAAAATTCTAATGAAGGGAAAAGAGTACATAACTCCTTTATACGCGGGGATGTTGCCTCATTAAAAACCTTGCCGGAAAACCCTGTGGGGACAAAACCATGGTCAAGGGAAAAAGAGTGCAACGCGTATCTTCTCTCCCCTTGATGATCACATCACTTAATCTCATTGTCACAGTGAAATGCACATTCAAGCGTCTTGATAGAATCACGTGAATAAATATTCTCTACATGTTACTTTCATATCTATTTTAAGGATTAAGATACGTCATACATCTCATATAAATACATCCGTGATTCACATATACACATTTTAGTATGACACATTTAAATCGATATTGTGATCCATCTTTATAAATCAAGGGGTCTTTATTCATCATGCGACCTCATAAACATGAGCGTCATTTATCCGTATAAAGATATGTAGTAGCATCTTTCATTAGCTTTCATGATGCATAATGATTACATCTTTGAGATGTTCAATTCATAAGCTAAGACAAGCTCCGTCTTTTTGTCTCAAATTCAACTTCTATGCATTCAATCGCCTTTACAATCATAAAATCAAATTGTATGAAACTTAAAACATATTCACATCTTGATCTCTTTATAAAGTTTCATAGGCTAACAAAATTTCTTTATTTGGCACAATACTATACACTAAGGCGATTATAACATATTTTCCAAACACATGATTAATTCAATACAATCAAGTAGTTTCTCGAGAACTTTTCTTATATGCTCTAAATATCACTAGCATGCTCCATGCATTTTATATGCTATAATGAAATCTCAATAACACATGAGCTCTATTAATTAACTTTTAGACGCATATCAATTACTTATTATATTGCCAGACTTATAAATATTATATACATTATTGGATCCACCACATGAGAATATATCTCCTTATGATCATTTACATGTCTTTACGAAAGTATTGTGTGCCATTAGTTATGTCTTATATACCCAAATTTCAATATTTTAATTTCACTTTCTCATAAAGATCAATGCATATCCAATAATTTTACACATTCATATATACGGACTCTAAGTCCCATTAACAATGTCTTTTCACAAGAGACTTTACTCTTTCATTTCTTCTTTGCGTCTTTACATCTTTTGGCCATTCATTGATACATATGTACTTCCTGCAGGTATGCTTCCATGATCCTCACCATGATCATAGCGCTATCTTATTTATTTACATAATCATTACCATATCGACGTCGATTCGTTATTTTTCGATTCCACACTTTACTAGACATTATATATCATTTATTGAGATCTCATAGTTTTTCATGTACCCGGGGTTTTTCAATAACCTTCATGTCTAGTGTCTCTTGACTATTATGGGGTCTTATTACCTCGATTTGACCATCCACATTTTCTTGCTCCATTTTATCTAATCATTCGAGGACTTTTATTTGGAATCGATTTGTCTATCACGCTGCAGCCGTGTCATAGACTTACTACCATTCATTAGTTGTACTTTTGGGACACACATTTTAATTGAAGCATTAGCAACATTTATATGATCTAGTCACTTCTTTAGGTCACAAACATGCTGGCAATTACTAGATCTAGAATATAAATTGTCCCTCTAACTTAAAGTTCATATTCATTACTGTGAGGATCAACATTTATATCATAATTCATTCCATATTCCTTGCTGCTCATTCTCTCCCCCTGAATGAATTATCCATTTCAACTTCCCATTATTATGCGTTGTGGTGGATTTACAAGAAACATATACCGCACATTTACAAAATTCTTATATGTGAAACATATGGTTCGTGACCAAAACAATTCTAATGGGGAGAAGTCATTATAAATTGTTGGCAAGATGCGAATTTATATTTTATAACATGCCCCATAAACTAATACTTTTATTCTCATAATTATTGGCTTTGCAATCAACTAAAGACGTATTATAAACGTTTCAACAAAAGCAATTCGCGTATGAATATGGGCTACTTTTATGTTCAACACTTATTCCAATAATCGCCCAACATATGGAAGTATTCACCACCAATTCCAAAGATACAATCTGGAAAACCATGCTCGCATTTTATAAGCCAAGCCATTAATCACGCTAACCTTAAGTTGCGTCTTTGATGATCATTTTGACGATGCATCGATTTAAAACTCAAAATGATCCACATGGAAGATATATAGGCCTGAATACATCCCTTTTATATCTTTTCAAAACTTTATCGGACAAAGTCATCACTTTAATATGGTGGTGATATATGAACAATTAACTTCCATTGAGAACAATCAAATCTTTTATGAAAGAAAATAATATTTTTTATATATTTCGCATCTTCATTGACCTGGGATGGTCCAACCGGTCATGCCACTCAATGAAATAATTTTGGCTCATAAACATTGTTTATGACCACATGTGCTTTATTAATTGCACTTGACTTTATATTAAAGTCGAATAATATGGAGAAACTAATACAACATCGCATTTATACTTTTGTTTCTCCAATCAAATTATATAAGCACTTTATGGCTTCCACAAAATTTAATACAAAACATTTTTAAGGCTATAAGTATAATATGCACATTAGCCTAAATCATTATTAAAGAAGAAAACATGTTTGAGTGAAGTTGCTCTTTGATAACAATATATGCTCTTAATCAGTTTTATAAACAAATAAAATAGCATGATAGATAAGTCACATATATAACTATATAAGTCAAACTCAATGTCATAATCTGAGTCAATTAAAACTCCTTATTCACTCACAACCTTAACAACAATATTGCAAAATTCACCATAACTATGGTCATTACATCTTTTCCCTACTCCACGAGGGATAATGAATAAACTACATTTGGTGAAAAATGGTTCTCACATTTACAACGAAGATGCATATTTTCAGTGCCAATTTTATATCTTGCGCGCTATCATTTTTATCTTTTGCCTTATCATGATACTTATATTGATCATCATACTATCGTACACTTTGAAGAGTGAGCATATTAAAGAAAAATACGGTTTAATAGTAATCTATTAGAGCTCGTTGTTTCATCTTTGTCTAATATAAACACTTATTAAAAATGATAGACAATTAGTGCATCTATTCATGATGATATATCTATGGAGTATCCTAACATATACTTCATATGGTGTCACGTATTAATCTGCTTTAACTTATCCAAAGTAGACAACTTTCTTTCTATTATGGAAGCTTGATATTATTCGACCAATTAAGTTGCAAAAAATCATAGATCAAAAGAGTACATCATGTCTAGCCTTTTTACCAAGCACATATCACATTCATCGGCATCAATCACATAGACATTTTAAGTTCCGTGAATTTCATAATATATTATGCTAAGCAACAAGCACTTGAAATGATCACATCAGAGAATATATGGTGTTGCTTAGTCCTATCACATAAATCAGTTGTCTAATGTTCAACATTGCATCATAAGCAAATATTTTTAATATAACAACTTGCATTCAAATAAGCATGAAACTAATCATATAATGAGCATATTATAGAGATATTCGACATCAATAAAACTCATATATGAACAATTGAACACGTCTTCACATAATAACTCAAATATGTCCTTAGGATTGTTGTCTCACTTTTGGCTATCCTTAGGGAATACAAATTCAGCAACCGCAATAGGGCGCCTAACAATTTCTTTCAAATCGTTGATTTGAATAGTAAGCAATAAAGGTTTTTTTTTTCTTTTTTTTTTATAATTACTTTTAAAATATTTAGGGTATTTTGTAAATATCAATAATCGATGGCTCAAAAAGAAATCGATGGCTCAAAAAGAAAATAGTAATTAAACCTCTCGTAACTTGTGAGTAAATTTATGCAACATTTATACATATATATACCTAACTTATATAAAGTGTAGTCATGCTCACCTTTTAGGTTTCATTTGTTCCGGATTACTTGTACCCTAAACTACCATTAAAAGTCAACGTACAAATTTGCTTATTGGTTAATTTTAAGTTTGCTCATCCCAATTCATGAAGTTCTCTAATTTGCAAAGTATAATTCTATTAATGACTTTTTATAGAGCAACAACTGCAAGGCATCCGTATTTATTTAATAGACTTATAAATTAACATTGTAGTGCAAAATTTAATATCTTATAATTTGGATATTTAAGGATTTTAAAATACAAAGTTTTTTTCAAAATTGGTAATGAGTTTGAAAATAAATCCATGGTTAACAACATAAACGATGACATGCAACTCACTAAACAAAAGATATATTCAAGTGTAACAAAACGGCGCTGATATAATTGTGATATGTTATAAACATTATCTTTAGAATAAAAAAAACAACAACAAATAGCATGCGTTTAAAAATATAAACTAATAAATTGCAATCAGTTTTTATTCGTATCTTTAGGGAATACAAACCATTATTAAACAAAAATACGAGATCTATGGTTCTAGCTAATAAGCAGAAAACATAACGAAAATACGAGATCTATAGTTCTAGCTAATAATCGTAAATCTGTAACAGATAACATGTATGATAACCATATTAAACAAAACGTTGTATGCGAACTGATCATATAATATACTACGAACATATCAATAGTAAACAATACTAAACATATTAAACAAATAATAGTATAAGAGACATATATCATGAAAGCGACAGTACATATAAGTTATAAATTAAACAGCAAACATATAACATACATATTCATGTTAATGTTACGTTAAACAAAAACTACATACGAATGTCATATAAAATTTTAGCATACTACCGAATCATATATGTAAAAAGGTTTGAAGACATACCGGTGGTGGAAAAACGAGAAAATAAAACTGACCTAAGGCTTTAGAGCGTGCTGATAACGTGTTATGAACAAGAATAAAGGTAATGAATATTCTTCAATTGATCAACATGTTTATGGAATACAAATGGTATATATAAGATAATATTATGGTAAAAACCCTAATAGCTAATTGGGCTATAGGCCTATTATTAGTTATATGGACATCCACAAATAATGATCCATAACAGAATGAACAATATTTTTTAAGAAAAATCTTAAAACTTCAATTTTCGAGTAAAACTGGTGAAAAGTGTCTTTCTAACAAAAAATGGTCAAAACTGGTCAATGTCATGAACTTTTGCTTTCAAATAATTTGCAAAGCCTGTTCAAAAAAAATAATAATAATAATTTGCAAAGCCAAGATACTTTCACAAAAAGAGTTATATTAGTGAAATATTTTTCAAAAAAACATTTCATCACACAAAGTGAAACAATGGGACTTGGATTATTCTTTCAAAACGGCTTCATAATCAAAGTGTTTCAAAAAGTCTGGTAAGGCTCTATATGTCATCTCATTCCTGAGCGATGATGCGCAATCCAGCTTCTTACAAGTTAAAAACATCTTGTTTTCAAAACTCAAAACAAACTTGTACCGGGACGGGTAATAACTTCAAGTTAGTTATTAGGACTAGTCATCATCTAAAAGCTGATGATGGATTCCTTTAACTAGCGACTAAAGCGTGTCTCGTGAAGTCCTGTCTGTAAAAAAATTTTGCTACACGGATACTTAACTTATCACTACTGAATGCCTGATCCCATAAGTTTCAGATAGCCTTAGATGTTAAGCATGCTATATGATTAGACTTAGTATGCGATGCGATATCTTGTGAATTGTGTAAAGATTATCAGTTAAAGGTTACAAATTTCTACCTCTTCTATCTTTCTAATAAGTCTTTTCGAAAAGAAAATGGTTTAAAAGCAAGAAATGTATCAGCTTTTAAAGATTTTTCTCGAAAAAGTGTACTTTAGCATTTTTAACAAAAAATCGAGTCATTTATTGGAGAAATGTGTTAAAGTTGGTATTTTATGATTGTGTTAGGCTTATAGAATAGATATTAAGTAGAAACTTAGGAGAAAACACACAGAATAGGTAGTTTTTTTGTTGATTAGGTTCATTTGTGACCCATGCTTTTTCTCGAAAAACTGCAATCTTCAAAAAATTTCGAAACCTTCGAGTTTTCTCGAAAGGCAGTACTATTAAGTTGAGCCTCCACTACCTAGGAGACGTGACATTTCGAGTAATTCAGATTTCGAGTAATTCTAGTGTTTCGAGTATTTTTTAGGTTTCAGAGTAAAATAGTTTCGAGAAATCCTATGTGTGACTCTGACTTAGTTGAGACTCCATTATGTAGGACGCGTGGATTCAAGTTATTCTGATTTCGAAAACTTTGGGAATTTAGAGTAATTTATAGACTTTATATGGCAAGACCATTTTCATCAAAGAACAAAAAGTTTTGAGTAATTTCTTCCTTAAGAGTTCCACTAGTACTTTCGAGAACCCTTATTATCTATCAGATTGTACAAATTTCGAGAAATCTATGGGTGCGTTTAGTTGAGGGAAAACACCCTTGTTTTCCACAAAATGTTTTGTGGAAAACAAGGAAAACGTAAAAAAACAGACGAAAACGTAAAAAAACGAACGAAAACGTAAAAAAATAGATGAAAATTTTTAAAAAAAAAAGACGAAAACGTAAAAAATCGAACGAAAACGTAAAAAAAACTGTCGAAAACGTAAAAAAAAACTGTCGAAAACGTAAAAAATCTGATGAAAACAGAAAAAACGGACGAAAACGTAAAAAAATCGGACAAAAACGTAAAAAAATAGACGAAAACATAAAAAAACATACGAAAACGTAAAAAACTTGACGAAAACGTAAAAAGACGGACGAAAACGTTAAAAATCCGACGAAAACGTAAAAATCTGACGAAAACTTAAAAAAAGGACGAAAACGTAAAAAAAGGACGAAAACGTAAAAAAAACGGACAAAAACGTAAAAAATCGGACGAAAACGTAAAAAAACGGACGAAAATGTAAAAAGCAGATGAAAACGTTATTTGATGTTATATTTTACTTTTTTTATTCTTTATTTTCTCGTATTAGATTTTTTTAGTTATTTTATAATTTAGTTGGTTAGTTTATAATATTTGTTTTTGTGTTTTGAAGATGTTTTTATAATATTGCTAAGGTGAATAGAAGATTGAGATTGAATACAACAACACTTAAACATGTTTTCTAGTTTT
The DNA here is from genome assembly GCA_014162995.1 of Artemisia annua. Lineage (NCBI taxonomy): Eukaryota > Viridiplantae > Streptophyta > Magnoliopsida > Asterales > Asteraceae > Artemisia > Artemisia annua. The sequence continues at coordinate 107,334 of LBNU01024226.1, read as the reverse complement.
GCAAAATGGAAAACACAAACACATGTTTCTTAAACTAAACGCGTTTTCTAAATTTTCCATTGTTTTGTGGAAATAAAACTCCCCTCCCTTTTCCTACAAAACAAGAAATATGAAATGAAAGAAAATGTTTTCCAACTAAACGCCACCTATATATTTTGAGTAATTTCCCCAATTTTGTAGAAAGGATCCTAACAACCTAAATTGAAAATTTCGAGTAATTTTCATCAAACCAAAATCAAAAACCATTATTAGTCAGAAAGATCTAAAATCAAGTTTCATTCACACATCATAACATGTCACTCATTTTTGATTCACTCTTACAAGTATACTTAAGCATTAGGAAAATGATACATGACACCAACGTAGAAACTAGAGAAAATGTAGAAAAGGATGACCAAGGAGAATATGACTTATTGAAAATGATTCATACACCAGAAAGTAATCAGACTTCATTTGCTACTAATGTTTTCATGGAAAATATTCAAGAATCTACTTCAGTTACCGATGTTCTATGCAAACCTTATTATAATTTAGATAGGGTTGCTAAGGTAAAAGATCATGATGTTGTGGTGGCATATAATCCTTTTGGTCAAGAGATACAACAGTCTGTACTACCCTTTTCCATTAATGAGTCATCTTTGGAGAAACAGAATGATAGCAATATTGTTTCTGTAACCTCAAAAATGAGTCCTACCGAAAATGAGTCTGATCAGACTGAAGTAACTCGTGAACAAGAAAACGCTTTCTTTGAATCATTACTCAATAATTGTCAAATTGAAATTGAAAAAGTTAAAATGATCAATCACGAGGTCAAATCCTCGAATGAGAATTAACTACTGAGCCTGAGAGATACAAGGAGAATGAAACAGTTTTTGAGTTCAACAAAAGACGAGAGTCTGAGTTAGAAATTTGTTATCAAAATTCCGTTTTTAGAGAAAAACAATTGCAAATTAAGTTTGACACAATCGATGTCAAGTTAAATATGAAGATCAAATTTTAAACGGTAAAATTTCTAAACTGAAAAACCAAACTTCTAAACTTCAAACAACTTGCTCTAATTTTGAACAAGAAAAGAAAAAGTTAAAAGCGGACTTCTCAAAATGTGAAATGAACTTCTTGTCGAAAACATTGGGCAAAAAGAAAAAATCAAAGAGCTAGAAAATCTACTTGTAAAAACGGGTCATTTGAGACAAACAATTCACATGCTTACAAATAATAAAGATCTGTTTAATCATACAACAAAGAAAATGGCTTTTGATTGTGAAAACCCTTGGTTACTCCAGAAAGCTCAGCGAGAACAAAATGTGTTATACATTGGTAATGCTTTATTAGATAAACATGATCCTCTCAAAGTTTTGTATTCTGAGGAAAATCAAACTTGAGGAAGTGAGTCGATCAAAAATGAAATAAAAGAATCCCGAAATAAAACCATTTGATTACAACAAATTAAACAAATTTCTAAAGTTGTATTTGTTCCACAGAAACCAAAAACAAAAGAACACGTATACAAATCAAAATTTTCCTAAACACCAAATGTTCAAAAACCTGTTTCAAAACAAGTTGTTGTGTAACACCTCGACCCGACCTGGGTCCGAAGCATCACATTATGGTGACATATCAAAGCATACAAAGCATACAACGCAAGCGGAAGACTTATAAACATAAAGTTACAAAGGAAATCCTAAAGGATACAAAAGAAATACTAATTCTATACAAAAATGAGAATACAAAGCTAAACGAAATCTAATCGAATCCAAGTCCAAGTCTAATCCAGAAGTAATGGGCTTCGAATCATCGGGCAGTCCACTAACGCTCCTATGCACTCTTCACCCAAACCCAGCTTCCAACCTAAAACCTGCCGCAGGAAAAGAAATACGGCTGAGCTTAAAAAGCCAAGTGAACAGATATATAACAAAATAAACGGATAATCGAAACGTATATAAGTATGAGAAACAGGACATCAAAAGCTTCTGCTGGAAGGAATATCATCTGTCAAATGCATAAGAGATTAACATACAACTGAACGAATATCATAAGTCAAAGGGAAACAAAGTATCAAAGATATATCACATAAGCATAATCAAAAGGGAAAGGTAATGAGTACGTATCAACAAAGGCATGTCTACCAGAGTCACTCGAATAGACATAAAGAAACAAGGAAAGCCACGAGCCGATCTACCAGAGTCACTCGAATAGGTCTCATACATACATACATACATAATCCATAATCACATATCAAAGGATACGGAGAGGGGAGAACTCTCGGTACCGCATGGAGGAGCGACCTCCCAAATGTGAAGGAGTATAGAGCACATACTCAGTTCACCATAAATATAACCATATCATAACCATACATAAACATAAGTGCTAGGATGCATCCATACGCCCCCCATACATACATACATACATAAACATATATGCACCCTGCTTGCAGGACAGGTATACACATATCATAAGTGAGCAAAAGAGCTCATAATCATATCATATCAAAGTGGGGACGCCGTGGATCAATCACACCTCCACAAAAAGTGTCATGCCATCGGTGCCTCGATAACACGGCTATGGTACCTCCATGACTAGTTAGAAAACTCGGGCATAAGAAGCATACATACATACATACATATAATCATAGCAGCATATCCGAATCATAGCATAACATAATCATAATCAGAGGGGTATCAAATGAATGTGAATCATATATCAAAGGGATCATATCAAGTATCATATCAAAGGAATCATAAAGAACGAATCAAAGCATAAGGGAACATAACAATGGCTTAGGGAATCTTATAACGAATCAAAGATCAAGATCAAAAGTCATGAGAGCGAAAGCACCCTTACTGAAAAAGGGTAGAATATATGTACCTTAAACCGCCAACAAAACCATATCATACATAAGACTAGGAAGTCACTCCTTCTTCGGTGAATCTACACGAATTAATGATCGGCTTATTATTAATAACTCATTTTAAATCAGATTACTCGTTTTAGTCGGCTTTTTTTTGTAACTTTCCATTTATAGCAACTTTTCAAAAATAGTAACTTTCCAAAAATAGTAAGTTTTTCAAATTAGTAAGTTTCCTTATTTAGTAGGTTTCCCGATTTAGCAATATTAGTCATTTATGATCAAAGTTGACATTTAATTAAGTTAAAGGACTTAAAATGACCATATTTATAGTTTCGGGTTCATTTATGATAATTTATAATAGTTTAGGGTTAAACACGTCAATTTAGTAAAGTTAGGGTCAAAATGTAAATTATCAAAATTAAATATTAAAAATGTCAAATAAAATTATTTAAAGTTTATACTCTAATTTTATATTAAGATGATAATTTTAGACCCCGTCGTTCATAATTTATTAACGTATCATTGGCATAAATCTTACACCGCGACGACCAAAATATGATTATCACATATATACTCATACATACAAACATTTAACATATTATCTCACATTTACACATTTATATCACCTTATCACACAGGTTTATAACTTAGTATACATGCATGTTTGTAGACCTTATACGATTCACCACTTCACGTCCTTTTAACCAGCAATATTTACGAGACTCACATAAAATAATAAGCCACAACCATAAGAATATTAACCCTCTTTAATTCCGATTCATGCACACCATTTTAACTCTATTTTAAACGTCATTTACACATATGTTTTCCAGCCTATTATGTCGACATATAACTCACTCACGAACACATGTACATATTCACACACTTTTTGTACCCCATTCGACCCACCCAAAGCTCATATGCCAACGACCATTTTAACAGCCAATTTACACATGTCACCATATGTTCACATCTGTTCAAAATACACTACGTTATACCATGCATGCACACCTATTCGAATACTACTTAACTGGACAGTTACATGCATTTACACTTCTTTATTTAGTTTGTATTATGCTATATGACCCACACAAAATTTCCCATGCACACACAAGCTCATATAACGAGACTAAACCAAATTCGAAGGTTACCAACATTTACCCAACTCACAACCATGATTCTTAGTCTTTTTATTCAGTTTACTATCATGTTTTAACAACATTATCGACCACTCAAAACTGACACACAAGCACACTAATCTTAACGAGACACATACACATTTAGTACTCCAAAACTCAAATTAAACGCACATGCATGCATACACACTATGGTATTTCATCAGTTCTGTTAGGATCACGTTTCACGTTATTTCTCAAGTCTCGGACATTTCATAATATGTAATAGGTTGCTATGTTATTTAAGTTACTTATGTTTTATGTCTTAATAATGTTGTAAGGCTTATAAAGCCCAAAACGCCTTAAAGCCCAAACGTTTAGAGATAGGTAGGAGAGAGAGTGTTGCCCTAGCTCCTTGCCTATAAATAGAGAGCTCATGTAACTCTTATATTTGTTGGTTTATTGAATATCTATGCAAAACTCTTGTCAAATTCAATCTCATATTTAGTAGATCAACCATCACTTATCTTTACCTCATTTCTATCTAATCTATACTTGTGTATTCACAATATGGTGACCTAACAAGTGGTATCAATCGCTAGAAGAAGGTATTTGTTTTTGTTTTTGATTCGTACGACCCAAAAAGTAGTTTTTATTCTCGTTAGTTTTGAATAAAGTTCAAATCTTTTGCTTGTTTTTTGATTTCTATCACATCTTTGTTTACAAACTTGTGTTACAAATCATTACAAAAAAAAATTTTTAAATCTTTATTCAAAAATACAAGATTCGAATTCACTTGTACTTGTTTTCTAAAACTTCAAAATTTTTTGAAAATCTTGTCAAGTTTGCAAATTTCTTTAAGATTTCATCATTTTAAGGTTAGTTGTACAAGAATCTTGGATTAAAAACTCATTTTTGGTGTACTTTATTCAAAAACAAAAAATCTGCCAAAAACTGTACTTGTTTTCAAGAATACAACCAGTTTCGAGAACACAATACCCTAACCTATCGAGAATACACCCTGTTCATCCTCTCGCGTTACCGTTGGTTACTCAGTGCTTTTCTCTCTTGTATAAGAATGAAAACACTTCGACTTGTTGGATACTTTTGAAATTGTATAATTTCAAAAGTTTGGGACTCACTTTTCGAAAATTTGAATTTTTTCGAGAATACATATTATTTTTCGAAAACCTCTAAGGTTCTCGATAAATTTAGTATTTTTCGAAATCCAATTCATAATTTTCGAGAAATTTTCAGTTGGAGTGAAATTCACTATACTCGATAAGTTGCCTTTGTATTCTCGATAAATCCAAAAATTCTCGATAATTTCCCAAATTTCGAGAACACTTGTTTGCTACAATTTTTTCGAGAATTTTCTGGGTTTACAAGTTTGGAGTACTAGGTATACCTTCTACAAGATCCATTATTACACATGTCTACAAACATGTCTCAACCTCCGTACTACAACTTTCAAAATCAACAATCGTATCATCAACAACAAAGTCACAGCTCCCTCATTCGTCATGATCTGCTCTTTGGCAATGAATCAAGGCCTCCCATGTTGCTACCAGGAACCTACACTGATTGGAAGCGGAGATTTCTACATTGGCTCACAGATCGTCCAGGCAGATCTCATACTTAAATCCATTCGAGATGGTCCATACAAAATGAAATTTCTTGCTGACTCAACAGGGTTCATAGAACTACAAACTGATGAAGATTTGAATGCTACTGAACTTGCTCAGTATGATGCTGACCTACAAGCTGCATGGTACATCACATTAGGTCTTCCCAATTCAGTTTACATGGATCTCGAAAATACTAAACAAGGCCATATGTCAACTGGATGTCTTAAACCAAGAACTCGTGGAAGTGAATTTTACATGCAAGCTTACCTCTTAGCTCTTAAGGATGAAGCAGGCGGATCATTTCCTGAGAGTGATTACAACCTGATGGCCAACACATATTCTGCAAATGACATGGAAGACGAGGAAGCTAATGCTGATATGATGCCAATAGCTAACATGCAGGAACTTCAGGTAAGTGATTCGGGCCCAGTGTATGACACTGACGGTTTGTCTCAGGTATTTGATCTTAACTCATGCCTGATACATGAAATTTCTTCCTCATCTGCATCTGCATCTGACAAGGACCAAGTTGTTTAAAATGACTCATTGTTATCTACTCAAGCGTATGATCAAATGAACACAGTGGTTATATTTGACGATTATGATCAAATTAACCCTATTGTCACATTTGATGATTCTATTCCTTTAACTGACAAAGATAACAATGATCAAATTGAACAGCAAGAACCTATGACTGATCCAGATTCAGAAATTAATACTTTACTCATGACCAGCCAATCTCACAACATTAAATGTCACGAGCTTAATGCTAGACTAAAAGAGAAAAATGCATTATTAACAAAGGATCTTGATTATTGTCATACACAACTCACAAATTTTGACACAAGAGCAACTCGGGTAAAATGTTCTGAAGTCGACTGTCAACTGTCTTATCTAAAAGTATCTGAATTAGAACATCAAATTTGCAAGTTAACTGAATCTAATATACTTCGGTACTTTGACACGTTCATGACAGACATTCAAATTTTAGAAAAAGCAATTGAACGTAATTCTGAAATAACAATGTCCAATTTTCTTTCTCCTCATGCGAAAGAAAAGAGGGAAATGTTTCAAACACAATTTTTACCGCACCTTAAACATTTGCGTCTTTGTGCTACCCTCTAGGAACAAGAACTTCAAAAAGAGGTAAAGTCTATGATGGATGTCTTTCATGTGACTGAGCAATCGATTTCAAAACAACAACGTAGAAACAAAGCTTTACAAAATGATGCAGATCGACTCTTGGAAAATGTTATCAATGCTGATATAATATCTGTGATTACGAATTCTCTTTATGAATCTGGTACTTCTATGCTTGTTGATGATCACTGTGATGATATTGAATTGTTGACTAAACAAGTTGAGACATTAAAGAAAGAAAATGAGAAACTAGTGAAACACAATGATGATGTGCAAAATAAACTTTCAAAAGAGATTTTTCAACTGAACAAAAAGCTTGAATGGTGTCAAAATCAAAATCTTGATTTCGAATTGCAATTGCAAAGTCTTAAATCTCCAACATCTTGTCATAATGAAACTGTGGATTTAAAAAGTCTAATTTCAAAATATGAAAAGGATATTGCTGAATTGCAAAAAGAAACTTGATGCGCGGGATTGCGACCATGCACTAGGGTTTTACTTCTCAAATAATCTTGAGAAGCTTGCAATCCCCACCAGGCAGTGTACCTGACCGATGTAGTATAGTGAAGTGGCAAGTACCAGGGGATTGATCGTTCTCTCGGGGAATAGTGTCGTTAGGCTTGAAGAGCTACTCTAATTAGGTCTAAGGGTTGAGGGATGATTCTTTTTGTATTTTTATATTTTTTTTAGAAAGCAAGTAAAAATCTCGGGTTATAGAGGAGTGGGCGGAATTAGTTGCTAGTCAACTAACCCAATTAACTACTTATGCAAATAAAATAAAAATAACAAGAAAATTAAATTGGTTGTGAAACTTATATGGGAGAAATATGTGTTTACTTAGATTTCCTTACTCCCTGGCTATCTTTTATATGTTAGTTGGTTTGTTGTAATTACGTGGATGACGGGTTGTATTCCTTTAAACCATTCTTAGGGCCGTGTACGATCTTCCCTAACTCTATAAGCTCCTACTTCACTACTATGTCGAGCCGACTAAAAGCTCCTAACATGGGATCATTAGAATTCGCTCATACATTAAATACAACCAAATAATCGTTGTACACATCCGATTCATTTTTCTTAAGACATTCAAGCAAGTTACCATATAGGAGGTTAGCCAGTTTTCTTAAGCCTAACATCGACTTCACCCACCCACAATAATCACAAGCAAACCAACAACATATAATCAATAGCTAGGTTTCATTAGATCTAAGCAAACACAATAAATACCTAGCCTAGCATGTTAATTGAAAGACAAGCATAAGATATAATCACACAATACATAGACATATTGAATGATTTGGAAGAGACTTATCTTCAATTAAGCATCCAAGGTTCAAGGGTGGAAAACCCTTGAAATTACAGTAGAAAAACGAGCTAGGGTTTTGTTCCCAAAAGTTGCACACAATGAATGAAAATTAGAAAACTATATATAGATTTTACATTGTGACGGCGTCAGCTTATAGGGTCTGACGCCGTCATCTCGCCGCCAATATAAAATTTGGATTGCTCAGATCCACTCTTGACGCCGTCCCCTTGTAATTCCTTCTGGGCCGTCTCCCTTTACCACATAACGTGACTGCCTAGGGCTTCCAACACGTGACGCCGTCACGTGTTAATTCCTCAAAACTTTCTGGGCATCTAGTGTTAAAATCATCCTTCATGTTGTCAAAGCGTGACGCCGTCACACGATAGAACGTGACGCCGTCAGGTACTGTTTTCAGCATAATTTGAGACTTTGTCGTTTTCTTCACTTTTATGCTCCAAAAACGTCCAAAATGCTTCCTTTTCCAGAATTTCTCTTCAAAGTACCTAAAATGACAAAAGGAACGATTTAAGGCAATATTTGATCAAATAATTACGGATTAGGGCTTAAATGACCCCCTAAAAGCGTAACACTTTTCGCCTCATCAAATACCCTTACACTTGAGATTTGCTTGTCCTCAAGCAAATGCGCTTTTATTCCAATCAAAATATGAGCTAGGGGTCATTTAACACTAATATAAAAGTAATTACAACAAATAGTTATTCCACCCTAGTCATAACAAGCACGGAAATCATACACTAGCACCTCACAAATAGTGTTTGGATACTCTCATCTCTCGGGTGTTATAAACCTATATAACTAAATGGAAATGGAAGAAATATCACTCACTACCTGTCATAGCAAATAGATTACCATAGGCTTGGGAAAGGATCAAAAACCTCCTCCACTAGGCGTAAGCACCTAAGATAAACTATCAAAGAGGTCTTTGCAAAGGGTTATAATGTTAGGTGTAGGGATATGATAAACACGGTTTGGTTGGAATAAAGGGTATTTTTAGTGGTGGCGAGTTAATTATCTTGATCAAATACATGCACAAAGTGGCGTTGCTAAGCCAAGACTCGACTCGACTTAAGCTAAAAAGAAAATAACAAAAACATAAATAAAGATAAAAATGAAACGGGATGGTAGTCCGTATGTTTTTTTCTACTTTTCTTTCTCCATTTTTTTTTTTCGTTTTTCTTGTTTTTTCAATTTTTTTTTATTTATTTTTTTTTATTATTATTTTTTATTTTTTATTTTTTTTGTGCATACACTCTTGCCCTACCATCCAAAATAATACATCATAGGGGCCTCGGTTCTCCCCTTACACTTAAACTTTTACATACTATACAATTAACTATTCTAATGACTCGAATTAAGATAATTGAAAAACTTGGAGTACTTTAAAACATTAACGCACATGTGGGGGTAATAATTGACTTCTTCCCCATTACTCCATTAAATTAGTACTTTACCCATGAGTCCCAATCGTCCCAAAACAATATGTACAAGGATATGACTCGACTTAGCAACCATGAATCAATAAGACGATTAACTAAGGGTTTAAACATGTAACAATAATGCACTAAAGATGAGTGCATACAAGGTAGGCTAAGGCGATTTGGGTGTACATTTAGGGTGGATAGTAAACAAATTCTTCCTTTAAGTAAAATGCTTAAAGTTAGAAAAGAAAAGATAGGCTCTGAGGGGTGTACTAGGGGTATCGTGTACTAAAAATGAGTACAACGCTAAGGTGTGGGAAAATTACTTGACTAATGTAGTCAATGTAATTATATTACGGGTGTAAAACATGGGTTATCCTAATGCCTCTTATCATGTAGTAAATCTAACTACACGAATGTAGTCTCACTTGTGGATTTGGGATGGTCACTAACACAAGTTCTAGAATCTATAGGCTACCGGTACACACACAAGCATCAACAATGAATGCTTTTCCTATCAATTCTAGGGGCGAACCTCACATATTTGGGGAAAATTTTTGAGTGGTACGGTTTCTGTGCTAGTCATACAATTCCCTATCCATGAGACGCTTATTATTCCTACAGTTTCACTCCTAAATGTTGTAAAAAAATTTAAATTTGCGCTAAAATTGCCCTAACAAATATTTCTCTCAGTTTTATTACACAAATACCATTGAACAAAACAAAAATCAAGCGTAATTGCATTTTCTAAGGTGTCTTCATTTACCCCCTTACACTTAAACCAAAATTGTCCCCAATGTTCACATAAAAGATGTAAAAGTAGAAAAAGAAAGAATGAAACAAATACTCCCCTGAATCTTGACGTGGATCGTGTGGTAATATGGTTAGATCTTCTTCCAAGATGATGTAAAAAGCTCTAAGCTCAAGGCGACTCCAAAAGCTTGATGTCATGAACTTGATTCCATGTTCACCTTCTTGTCCAAAATAACCTGTTAAACCTGAGAAAACAATCTAGGCAAACCTCGTGTAAAATCGGCGGCAAAATCTATATAAGGATATAATGCTTGTGGAATGAAAATTTTGCAGATTCCTGGAATTAAAGATGCAGTAATTTTTACAATCCGGCAGAAAAACTAAATTTTAAAAACGTTTTCTGGAATCAAAGGCTGACGCCGTCAGGGTTAAAGCCTGATGCCGTCAGAATTGATCTGACAGAATTCTTATGTTTAGTTTCCGGAAAATTTCTGAAAAAACAATTACCTTAATTCCTGGAATCCTGCAAGACTCGATACAAGCATTTGACTCAAACAAATACTAATATGTATGTTCATTTTTTTATCGTTACAATTCATGTTCCAATTTGTTCTTATAAACAAATTTAGATTTCCCTTACACTTATCTTTTGCAAAATACTTTTATATGTAGTTAAGACGAAGTTAAAAACAAAATAAAGCATTTTCATAATTTTAATTTGAAACATGAATCAATAACAATAAAAATAAAACATACATACGGAAACAAATAAAATTCAAATAAACACACACAAAACAAATAAAGCTTGGGTTGCCTCCCAAGAAGCGCTTTTCTTTATTAACGAGTCTTGTAGCTAGACTCAAAGTCACTCTCTATCACATGACTTCATTGTTGGTCTCGGTCTCTAGGTCATCCTCGGGTTTAGTCTTATATTCTGGACCTAGTTGCAAGCATTCCTTGTAGAAACCAAAAATTCTACTCATAACATAGTCTACTCCTCTACGCCTATCCTCGTCATTCCTATAGTAAACCGCTTGCTTATGCTCCTTCTCGATGTTTGACAAGAGTCGGTATTGCTCTATCTTAAATGGCATTTGGTAAGCTACCTCATCGGTCTCGTCCTTGAATCTAACTATCCCTAGGGATGGGTCATAGTTCATTTTAGAGGCCTCAACAAATGGCCTTCCAAAAACTACTTGAGTTAAGCACGCATCCACTTCCGGACGAATATCCTCAACAATCACGAAGTCGGTGACGTAGGTGAAATTTCCTACATAGACGTGTAGTCCCCTAACTCTTCCTACAAAATTGCTTATCTATCCCGTGCTAGGAAATGTCCTAAATCCCAGTTGCTTTTTCATTATTAAATTGTAGTGGGCTCTAGTCATGATGTTTACGGGAGACTTAAGATCTATGTAAGCTTTTACAAATATGCAAGTGACCTATGTTGCATGGTATACTGATGTTGGAAGGGTCACCTGTTTTGATGATTGGGTTACCTAGGAAGTATGGTGTCTCGGGGTCATCGAATAGATCCTTATGGTATGCACGTTCTTCCTTAGTGGGCAACCTATCGAAGTAGTTCTCTCCATAATCTACTTCTTCTACTCCTTTTTTCTCACTCTCCTCAACTTTCTTAACCTCCTCCTTACGCTCACTATCTACTTCATTTTTAGTGATTGGCTTAATAGTGACAACGTTAACAAAATGAACATGTTTGGAGGATGAGGGGTCCTTGATTTGGGGTCTGCTACTTGTGTTCCTAGCGTCCTTATTTGGTGATGGCACCCCTTGGTTGTTGAATGCTTTCAATAAGTTGTCTATTTTATTGGTCATCTCCGTTTGTTGTTGATTAAATTCGGATTCAAACTTAGCCATACGAGCTTCTTGAGATGCCATAAACTTGGACATCATCCCCTCAAGGCTATTGGTACTACCATAATTATTGGAGGGATTGTTATTGAAAGTACGGTTTGAGGAGGAATCGTATGATTGAAAATGATTAGGTGGATTGGAAGAGTTGTTTTGGGGCGTGTTTTGGTTTTGTTTCCACCTAAAGTTTGGGTGATTTTTCCAAGAAGGGTTGTAAGAATCACCGTAAGGTTTTGGCTCAGGTTTGAAAGTGTACCACTTCTCTCCCGCTCCGTCGGTACGCGAGGATGCGTAGTCCGCAAAAGCTTGTTCGGGGAGTTCCATGCAATGTCGAGTGTCGTGGGGACCACTACAATACTCACATGAAGAAGTGATTTTGTTCACTTGGCTTGAAGGTTTAGGAGCTTCATAGGATTTCATTAGATACTTGACTTGGTCCTCAAGTTCCATGATCCTACGGTCGGAAGTGCTTGAATTATTCGAAGGCAAAGATATTGCCTTGACTGTTTTATTCAAATCACGGGGATCATTCCAACTTTCGTTGTCATAGAGAGCAAGATCTTCTAGGAGTTCCCATGATTGTTCCACACTTAGATCACGTAGCTTTCCACCGGCCGCTTGGTCAATGGTTTGCCTCGTGGGGATATTGATATGGTCATAGAAATTTTGGACTTGGAGCCAAAGGTCTATGCCATGATGAGGGACTTTTTGGAGTAAGTTCTTGAATCGAGTCCATGCCTAGTAGAGGGTTTCACCTTGACGTTGTTGGAACGCCAATATGTCATTCCTTAACTTTGTGGTTCTTCCCGGTGGGAAAAATTGAGCAAGGAAGCGAGTGGTGAGATTATCCCAAAAGGTGATGGATCCTGCGAGTAGACGTTCTAGCCACTGAATAGCTTGGTCTCGCAGAGAGAATTGGAAGAGACGTAATCGGGTAGTCTCTCGAGTTTCAACATTAAGGTCTATGGAGTCCACGATTTTAAGAAAGTCCTTGAGATGTTGATTTGGATCTTCGGAACGAAGTCCATGGAATGCACATCCGCTTTGCACCAACCGGATGGTGTCGGATCGCAAGGGAGACACATTGGCTCCTTGGGTGAGCTCAATGGTGTTTCGGCTGTGCAACTTTTTTTTGGAAACAAACCCTTAGCTCGTTTATTTACTGTAATTTCAAGGGTTTTCCACCCTTTAACCGTTGGATGCTTAATGAAGATAAGCTCTCTTCCAAATCATTCATAATATGTCTCATGTATTGTGTGATTATATCTTAATGGCCTTGTCTTTCAATGTAACATGCTAGTACCGCGTCTTATTTGTGTTTGCTT
>LBNU01024226.1:77166-88966 GCA_014162995.1 Artemisia annua | reverse complement strand
CCAACTTTAAGTCTGATTCTAGCTTTTAGTTTTTCCCTTATAAGTGTGCCACACAAACATGATATCACCAACGGAAATAAAATCAATCGTACAAATATAAGTCGATTGGTTCCAAAATCATAACATCAAAATTCCAAGGACAACAAAAGTATATTCAACAAGATAACCAAAGAAAAGACCAGAAACCTTACAAGGATCAAGGAGGTCGATTGACAGAAGACTATCAACGAGACCCAAAAGTGAGTGACCCAAATCCGATTCCAAGCAAATCCACACACACCGACTTGAAGATGAATACCCTTGAACACTTGAATCTTGTGAAGGCTATTGTGATGTGCTTTGAGTGTGTGGATTCACTGGATTACGAATAACAATAAAAAGAAAACAATGAGGGAAGTCTTCGACATGCTTTCTTCCATCAGGTCTTGTGGAGGGACGAATTTAGCAAAAATCATAATCAATTTGCGTCTCCAAAGTTTGCTCGTGACCTTGCGTTAGGGGAAGGAGAGAAGCAGAGAAAGTGATGGATCAATTTATCAAACCTTTTATCTTGTTTGACTTAGAGGATTGAAAATGATGGATCATTAGGTTTATAAGACAGAGAAGGAGGCGTGGGTTTTGAGGAGAGCAGGTCAAAAAGAGAAAAGACCAGATAATGTGCATCTATTTTCAAAGAGAAAACATGTGTGAGGGATTTGGGTCAAGAGGAATGAATAAATTTTTTTTTTACAAGTTTAGTATTATTAGTGTGTGGGAGTGGGCGGTTAAGATAAAAAATATAAGTCTTTATTATAGAATTTTTGTTTTATTAATAAAGAGTGTGTCGTGTGTACTCCGTGTCTCGTTGAACTCCGGTGTAAACGAAATCTTCCGGGTTGGCGTGCTCGCGAAAAATATAATTTCCGAAAACGTTTTTATAAAATTAATATAAAAACACATTTATTGACTCCGGATATCAATTACTGGATTTATGCCGTTACTAAGGTAGTGTCGGTACGCGTGTGGTGTCGTTTTCAGGGAAAAACGAGATATCCTTTCGTTTTTTTAAATTTTATTCATTAGTAAACATCAAACAATAAATAATTCACATTTTTTGATAAAAACAAATTATTCCACTATTAAAATAATAGCCCGAAAATTTATAGGTGGTTACAGTCTACCCTCCTTACAAGGAATCGCGTCCCGCGATTCAGTTTACGTTATCCCTTATTATGATGTTTTGGAAGGGGTGATGATACTTGCAACCGATTTGGGCCCCACTAGGTCATTTAAGGTTTTCTGTTTGTTTGCGGGAGAGTAATTAGGTTGTCTGCTAGTGGTTATCCCCTTGGATGTTTCTGGTAAGGTACAATGGTTCATGGAGTAGGTTTAATATGATAATGGTTCTATTCTCAACATCATGATGTTTTGCCGCCTTGTTAGTGCGGCTCCTATAAATTTTATTGGTCTAAATCCAATTTATGGTTTATCTCGTAGTGGCACAAAGTTCCCAACTTGTTATGATGTAAAGTGGTAAAAAGGTATGTTGGCTGGTCTCCAAGATTTGTTCCGGAATTGTGCATTTTCTTTTTAAAGTAATAGAGAAAATTTGAAATCTTCACTTGATTAAATGTTTATACGAATTTGGCCAAAACAATATTTCAAGTAATCAATTTTCCTTTATTTAAAATTAATAGCTGTACAAGATGACACAGTTTCAAAAGATTTAAAATATTGTAAAACGGGTTTTCAATCATGGTGTGGATAAGATAATTTTGCAAAACTTAACGTTTAGTCATTTCTTAACTTACAAAAGTTTGATAAGGTCTGACTAAGAAGATATATAATTTAGTAAGGTGGGTTTTTAAGCACGGTGTAGATAAAACAATTTCTCAAAAATTAACATTTAGACACTCTTTAACATACAAAGTTCTTGATAAAGGCTGACCAGAAATCTTTTAACTCAAGAAATGAGTATTTCAGAAAAATATTACTACGGGTTTTGTAGTTGATATAAAGGCGTTTTTAAAGAAGGGTCCTTAAAATGAGAATATCAAAGAAAGAGGGGTAGTCGGATATATACGTCTCAATTTGTTTTTAAATGTCTAAGGGCATAGTCTAGTTGTTAACGTTGAGTAGGGTTAGATGTTTAATACCAGATGGAGCTCATTGTTATCTGTAGTTTCAGGCAGGGGCGTGGGATACACTTTTAAAGTATGGTTTAGTTATAAAGGAAAATATTGGTTTTTCTGTTTATGTGGTAGTAACACAAGAAACTTTTTAAAGGAGTAGATACTTCACTAGGTGATTGCAGAATATTTTATAAAACGGTTTGTAAAACTATTTATAGAGTAATAGTAAAACAATTTATCATTTGTAAGATAGTCGCAAAATTAAAGTTTAGTTTGTGATTAGTAGCAAGGCAAACAAATTGGTTTAATGAATAATTCATGAGATGTTTCGTAAATCAGCTTATAGGATAATAGGAAAACAATTCATCGTTTATAAAATAGTAGTTGGGTCGTAATCTTTGATTTTATGATATACTAGTAAAACATTTCGTAAGAAAATCTCAAAATCGTATGTAGGATACTTGAAAATCGTTTGTACATCATATAAGAGGGTAGCAAGGTATACAGCCGGTATTACCGAGGGGTAAGGGAAGGATTTGGCATCTGTCCCCAGATAATAGTTCAGATTATTTGTTAAAGTCTTAAGGTTCCTGTTGGGTATAGAAGCTCTGCTAAATGTGGAGTTTGGCAAGTTTTGGAGTATGGCTCTGAAGGAGGGTGTTGGTTACTACTAGCAATCCTTTGGCTGTCACAGTAGTGTACTTAGCAAGGAAGGTATAACATCGATTGATTGTAAGGTTTGGGGTAGAGGTGACTGTAACACAACCAGATTATGATAAAGAGTATTCCAGTTAAGTGAAAAAAAATATTGTGATGTCAGTGTAGATGTAAACGTTATGCAATGATTATGTACAAACACAGAAATTTTGAAACTTCCAGAAATCAAGTAGAAAATCCATCTGGACATAATTCCATTATAACTACTCTCAGTATCGCAAAATTCACCTCTGAGTCGGACATAGGTGATCAGGCTATGTCCCACTGTCCCTGGTCGAATATAGGTGATCAGTCTATATTCCACCGAGGTTCAATGAATTTTTAAATACTCAGCTTAGTTACACTAGTAATATGTCCTTTACTTTTAAAATAACGTATTTCATAATAAGTAAGGCAGCAGGCTTGGCAGGCAGGCATGTGGCGGTCATAGAGTCAAGTTTTTGTAAAAGTAGTTATAGTCTAGGTTTTAAAAATACCCAGTTCTCTATAACCAAGGCTCTGATACCAATCTGTAACACCCCCAAAATTGGGTCCAGCGGAAGCATACATGTCACTGGGGTGCTACTCAATTGGTATCATAACACAAGTACAAAGAACGGTTTTTATCTCAACCATTTAGGATAACTTTCATTATCAAAAATATTCAATTTACATTGTTCAAAAAGAGTACGGAAATATAGCCCATAAAAGAATTTATGCGGTCCCAAATATATCAGAGTCATCTATGACCATGCCATGCCATGCCAAAAGCCTTCAACAGTTAGCTATCGCCTTAAACCTGAAAATACATGCTAAAAAGTGTCAACACGAGGTTGGTGAGTTCATAGGTTTGTATAACTAACAATGTAGTGTAAAAGTATGTGAGTTCAATAGTGAGTTTTGTGACCGTTGTGTGGCTCACAATGTCATGAAAATAATGTTTACCTTACAGTAAAAATTAGAATTGTGGACCATGAGCAGAGTGTGTGATCATTACAACAAATATAATGTCACATAGAAAAATAGTCTATTACGCTAGCACTAAGTTCATGCAACCGAAGCTAGACAGTTCAGTGTGCTACTTTGTAGCACATAATAATAATAGGGGCCCATAGCGAGTGTTTAACCCAATACACTCGTAATCCGACTTGGTATACGCCCGCATTGACCCGTCTGGCCAACCGAACGGGGGAGTCACCCCCAATAGATCTATTTATATCAATCGCGCTTCCCAGCGGGAACTAACGGTTCATGAAGGTGGGCATAACAGTGGGTTCAGGGGCTTAGGCTAACTACGCAATAGTTTTGAAAAAATAAGGTGTTGTTTGTGGTCCATAATTTGTTTTGCATGTTTCTCACATAGATGATGTAAATACTTGTGCTCGTGAGAAAATAATAGAGTATGCAACAATATACACATAAATGCATATGAATAATCAATCAGTATTGTAGCAAAGCAGTAGTGTTTGAGTAAACCATCGTGCATTCAAATAAAATAAGCATTGAGTTTAGTTAAAAACGAGCATGTATTCTCCCCCAAAACAGTTATGAAACAAGTAAAAATAGGGGGTATGAACTCACCTCAACAAATAGTAGTCTGATAAAAAGTCAAATAGTGATAGTGTGCGGCACTGACACGCGACCTAGATTAGTATGGCAAGTTTAGTTCACAGTTCTAGTTTTAAGACTCGATGAAGTTTCGATAAGTTTAAAAGTTTTAAAATGTTTGCGTTGTTGTTGCTTGTGTGGCAGCACAAGTTTAAATAGTTTCTAAGCATTTGTAAGTATTGGCTTGCATTGGCTTTCGGAAGTGCTTAAGTATACATGAACAAATAACAGAAAGTATCAAAACGAATAAGTTTTTGGTTCATCAGAAATCAAAAGACAATGTACAGAAAATAATCACCTATAAGTAGTAGACGAATTTAGACTATAAGAATGTCATTAAAAGTATATACATGTATTCATATATGTGTAACTAAATATTAGTTAATAATAGAAGTGTGTAAAAAAAATTATATTCCAAGTAATAGTTTTATTAGAAGAGCTTGTATTAAGAATACACTTATAAGCTATAAGTGTAGGATTTTTAGAAAATTGGGCACGACCCATATATAAGTTGTAGTTGTATGAGGTGACTAAGTGTCATAATAAATAATATACCGCTATATTATTTTTAGAATCAAAGTAGATTTCCTTTAGTATCATTATAAGAGTTATGGACTAATGATTCATACGATTATAANGGATTACGAATAACAATAAAAAGAAAACAATGAGGGAAGTCTTCGACATGCTTTCTTCCATCAGGTCTTGTGGAGGGACGAATTTAGCAAAAATCATAATCAATTTGCGTCTCCAAAGTTTGCTCGTGACCTTGCGTTAGGGGAAGAAGAGAAGCAGAGAAAGTGATGGATCAATTTATCAAACCTTTTATCTTGTTTGACTTAGAGGATTGAAAATGATGGATCATTAGGTTTATAAGATAGAGAAGGAGGCGTGGGTTTTGAGGAGAGCAGGTCAAAAAGAGAAAAGACCAGATAATGTGCATCTATTTTCAAAGAGAAAACATGTGTGAGGGATTTGGGTCAAGAGGAATGAATAATTTTTTTTTTACAAGTTTAGTATTATTAGTGTGTGGGAGTGGGCGGTTAAGATAAAAAATATAAGTCTTTATTATAGAATTTTTGTTTTATTAATAAAGAGTGTGTCGTGTGTACTCCGTGTCTCGTTGAACTCCGGTGTAAACGAAATCTTCCGGGTTGGCGTGCTCGCGAAAAATATAATTTCCGAAAACGTTTTTATAAAATTAATATAAAAACACATTTATTGACTCCAGATATCAATTACTGGATTTATGTCGTGACTAAGGTAGTGTCGGTACGCGTGTGATGTCGTTTTCAGGGAAAAACGAGATATCCTTTCGTTTTTTTTTAAATTTTATTCATTAGTAAACATCAAACAATAAATAATTCACATTTTTTGATAAAAACAAATTATTCCACTATTAAAATAATAGCCCGAAAATTTATAGGTGGTTACAGCAGAAGGCACAGTTATTCGTAATAAATCCCGATTGGTCGCCAAAGGATTCTCTCAGGAAGAAGGAATTGATTTTGAAGAATCTTTCGCACCAATGGCTAGACTTGAAGCTGTTCGAATAGTTCTGGCATACGCTGCTCACAAAAACATGGTTGTTTATCAAATGGATGCGAAAACGGCATTTCTGAACGGTCAGTTACGTGAAGGAGTTTATGTTAGTCAGCCAAAGGGATTCGTCGACCCAGAGCATCCTAACCATGTCTACAGACTTAAGAAAGCTCTTTACGGTCTCAAACAAGCCCCAAGGGCGTGGTACGATAAACTTAATGCTTTCTTGCTTGCTAATAATTTTACTAAAGGCTTAGTAGATCCGACTTTGTTTATCCAAAAACACGGGGATGCCGTTTTAATTGTGCAAATATACGTTGATGACATTATTTTTGCTTCTACACATAAAAAGTACTCAAACACTTTTGCAAAATTAATGAAACAAAATTTTGAAATGTCAATGATAGGTGAACTTACGTTCTTCTTAGGACTACAAGTTCATCAGTCACCCCGTGGGATTTTCCTTAGTCAATCCAAATATGCTCTAGAAATAATTAAGAAATATGGCATGACCAGTTGTGATACTTAAAATACCCCAATGGCTAACACAACTAAGCTAGATGCGGATTTACATGGGAAATCTGTTGACCCCACAAAATACCGAAGTATTATTGGGTCACTCATGTATCTAACCGCTAGCAGACCAGATATTGTATTTGCTGTATTTATGTGCTCTCATTATCAGTCCAGTCCTACTGAACGTCACCTCAATGAGGCTAAACGAATCCTTCGATACGTAAAGGGAACCATTAACTTGGGGATCTGGTATCCAAAGGATTCTGGTTTTGAACTAATAGCCTTTTCAGATGCTGATCATGCAGGGTGTATAGACACACGCAAAAGTACTTCTGGTGGTTTTGCAGTTTCTTGGAGATAAACTTGTGTCATGGCAATCGAAGAAGCATGATTGCACCTCATTATCGTCAACAGAAGTTGAATATGTAGCCATGTCTGCCTTCTGTGCTCAAGTCATTTGGATGCGAACACAGCTAATGGACTACTGTTACCTATTCAACAATATTCCGATGTATTGTGATTCCAAAAGCGCGATAGCAATCTCCTGCAACATCGTTCTTTATTCCAAATCAAAGCACATCGATCTCCGATATCACTTCTTCAAGGAGCACGTTGAAAAGGATACAATTGAGTTATATTTTGTGGGTACTGAATACCAACTGGCAGACTTGTTCACAAAACCATTAGCTCCCACGGTTTGCTGAACTTGTTCACCGGATTGGTATGCGGTGTTTGACTCCAGATGATTTAAAATCTTTTCTCGAAAACAATTGAGCGAGTCAGACATCAAAACTCTTTGTAAATTAATATATTAAAAACAAAATAAAAAAATTGGGAAATTTCAAAAACAACAAAAAGATTTTTCATTTTATTTCTTTCTTTATTTTAAATTTTTTCTTTTCAAATGCAAGTACACTGTCTCATCCAACACTTTGGTTCTTCAAAAATTTCTCAAATTTATAACCAAGTGTTGAGGGGGAGAAACGTGATTCAAAATTCAAAATTTTGCTATAAACAAGTGTACTTGCACATTTTCTTTAAAATATTGTCACATAAAAGGTGGTATTTTGGTGATTATTCCTTTGTCTCGTTCCGTTAATTGTCACTAAATCACATGACTATAGGGAGTATTAAATAATAGTTGCCAACGCTCGTTAACTTAAAAGTTAAAATCAAATTAAAGAACTAACGATGGATGCATAACAGTTAAGAGACCAAAGTTGTCAAATCTTAAAAGTTAATATAAATTAACAAAACAAACAAACACCTCCCCATTTTTCATTATTCAGAAAAAATAAAACAAACACACCTCTATACGATCCACGGCTAGTATCCTTCACGCAAATCCGTGCTTTGAATCTTCAAACCATAAGTTCCTAGATGATCCTTAGGACTTTCTAAGAAATGGTTTTTGTTTAATTACGATTTCAACGGTCAGATTTTGTATTATCTTGATTTCTATAACTAGGGTTTGCGCAAATTTCGTATATACATAATTTGAATGTGTTTATTTGATTTTCTTGAGGGCTTGTGTTCTATTGAGTGTTCTAAACATGCTAGTAACAAGTAATCATAACAAAAAACACGTTTGATTTGTATTCGAAATCTAGGGTTTATGACGGTTTGGGTGATTCTTATTAAGTAGTGTTTTGCTTGAATTTATTGATGGGATATGTTTGTTAGAGTGTTATAATCATGCCTGTACTTGTTAATTGTATCACATTACATGTATGCTTGACTTCGATGATTAGGGTTTATGTTCGATTTGGGTTTTTCAATGATTGTGTTCTTGTGGTCAATTAAATGGTTTGGATATGTTTGTATGCATGCTAATTGATGTTCAACACTGAATATTGCAACATGTTAACATGATTTCATGATTTTCGATAAGTTGGGATTGCATATGTTTCGTATTTCTTGTGATGAGAATGAAATGTGTTCTTAATACTTGTTTCTCACTTATATTAACAGGTTAATCTCTAGAATCACTTACTTGCTAGAAAAACGTACATCTACAATGAATTCGAAATTCTTGTATAAGAATTTTGAAACTGTGTGGATTATCGAGAATACTTGAAAAATTATCGAGAATTTTGAAAAATCAAAGTTATCGAGAACCTTTGTCTACAGTAGTTATCGAGAATTCTCATTGAGGATATTATCGAAAATTATGTTAAAAAGAATTACCGAGAATTTTCCTTTTGAAAAATTATCGAGAATTTTTCAAATTTATCAAGGACACTACTTTGTAAAAATTATCGAGAATTTCCATGTTGAAGTTTTTTCGAAAATTTTTCTAAGTACCAAATTTCAAGAATTCTTGTATGACCAAATGTTGAAAAAGTTGTAATAGTGTTCAATGTTGTAATCTAATTTGAAAATGTGTTGTAATAATGTATATCAAACATCATGATGTGATTGTGTTTGTGTGTATGACTTATGTTGGGTTTTATAGTTGAGTTGATAAGTACAAAACTACAAGTGAAGAATGAAACAAGAATCAAACATGAAGGACCTAAGAAGACAAAAGAGAATTCTACAAAAATATGGAGATTACAGAATATACGGTTCTAGAATATTTTTGAAAACCTAATTCTCTATTATATAAAGAGATACAGGTCTTTATGTTTTAGGTGTGTCAAAGATGTAGAACATCAGAAAACGTGTGTGTGTGTGTGTAGGCTGTAGAAAACGCCTAGACTAGTTTATGTAGTTTAGCTTCAAGGTCATAGATCCCTGTTACAAGGTGTGTAACATGTTCTACCTTGATCAAGTAGAATTGAGGCTATTGGTGTTTGTAATAGTAGTTGTTAGAGATGATGACGAAGAAACCTTGTTAATAATAACAATTGTGTTTTGATTATTCCGCTGCTTATTGTTATTGTTATTATTATGTCCTAGACAAGCCTAGATCAATCTCAACAAGTGGTATCAGATCCATGGGGGCTCGTTATCTAGGATCTACAAGGTTTTCTTTGCGAAGAAGAAAAATTCGAATCTGGAATATTTTTCGTATCTTTCTGCAGGTCAGTTTTCAAGAGGCGATAGATTCTTCGTTAACCGTTGGATCTTGCTGTAATTTTTAATGGAGATTCTTCATACATAAAGGAAGATTTTCACCGGAGGGATCGTCGATCTGAGTATTCAATTGAGAACTATGGGGTCTCGAAAACTGCTGCAGAGAGAGGTATATTGTTTCAAATTTTTAGGGTTTTCATGATTCAACTTCATAAATTTGTGTTCTATTCATGTTAAATCATTATGGAAGTTGTTTCTATATTGCTCGGTGTTCATTATCCATGGAGGATCAGCAAGTTTTGGACAGGATATAGTCGATTTGTTCTTAGGGTTTACCTGATCAAGTTCTTATTTGAAGCAAACCCTAAATTCATGTGGCTGCTGGTATTTTTCACGAGGTACATTGTTTATTGATCACTGATATGTTGTTTTCGACATGGATACTTGTTTACTACGTGATGGTATAGCTGATGTGTTTTCTTCGTCTTGTGTATTGGATACAAGATCTGATTTGGTTTCCTAAATTGTATACAAGTATACTTGTGTCTGATCTCAAGGTTCACCATCATGGACAGCAGTTGTGGGACAAGGATATATATCACGTGGTTACATCAAAGTCATGGCTGCTGTGTCGCTTTCTACATATGGTTTTTATTAACCTAGTACCAAGTTTTTGATAGTAGACGATCACATGGGGTACGGTGAAGTGCAATTTTTAAATTGATCATGTGTTGTCACTATCGTTCTTGTGCAAGTAGAGAGAAGGGCTGGTGAACCTATACAATTCGTTAATCATTGGTTGAAGAAGTGCATCACATGGGACAGATTTGTCGTGTATTGGAGTTGATTATTCCTTGTACTGATTTTATTAATTCAGGGGGTCAGTGGAGAAATGTGGCGTCTTTTGCAAGAGGTATGGTAAAAGTAATTTAATTATTGTTTCTACCTCGTAATGCATAAAGTAATTTAAGTTGATTGGTATAACCTCATACTTCAATGAATAAGTAGATTCGATTATTTTAAGGTTCAAGGTGAGATGGGATATATTATTGTATGCGTGGAGTGTTGTCGTTTCATGATTGTATGCTGCTGTGGTACTTTGTTTCTAGAGTTAACTGCTGCTTGTGGCTATATGTTTCTACTGGTAGCTTTGTCATTCTGCTGCTAGTAGAAAATAAAGCTACTGCTTGATACTGCTGCTACCATGATTTTTATTCTGCTGCTACAAAGTTCACTCTGCTGCTAGCTTTAGTACTCTGCTGCTCGAGTTATTAATTTTGCTGCTCGTTTGAAACGTACTACTGCTGTGATTTTTATATGTTCAAACGACAACAAGTAAGAGTAGTTTTTGTCGATATTTAAGGGTTCTTGAAAGCTTTGTTTTGTCAAAGTTTAATTGATTGGGGGGAAAAGGCTTCAAGAATACATGGTTTAAAGTACTTCGACAAAGAATTTTATGAGCAGTTTGATTGGTTTTGAGATTGAGAGATATTGGTTATACACACACAGGAAGGTTATTTGGTTCACACACACAAGAAGATGTTTGGTTTTGGTTTTGAAGTTTGGTTATAAACCTGGTGTTCATTAAGAGTATTATTTGATCAGGTTCGTGTGAAAGATTGCTTGAAGTAGATATCATGGTCATGTTAAAGGGAAGATTTCTACATTCTACATGATTTCTACTACTCAACCAAAGAACTATTATCAAGGTTACTACTACTTGGTACAAATACATTTTGCAGTCACTTTTTTATTAGTAATACTGGCAGGTATCACGTTCGTTCATGGATGTAACTACAAGGATGGTTTTTGCTTTAGTGGTTAGTTATTCACAAGTTTTTATGGTTTACTTAAATGGGTTACAAACTTGGGATTTTCAAGGGGAGCATCTTTTATAGTGTTAATCATTGACATGCATCATTCCGAGGGGAAGATTTTACTATTGCTTATCCGGTATTAACTACTGCTGGTAGTTTCTATTGCCTTAATTTCATTTTATAAAGATTTTTGGTTGTCATTTGGAGGGTATTGAGGCTATAGAAGGTTGGATTGGAAGTGTGGGATAGGTTTCGTGTTTGCGTCCGAAATCAAAGTTGCTTCTGCTAGCTTTCCTAGTGGATAATACAAAAGAAGAAAATACATTGAAGATTTGCAACTTGAGATCCCTTTGGTGGGTACATGTTATTTAAGTTCATCGCGTAAGGGGACGATTGTTTACATTCATGAAGATCCAAAGACGAAGGTTTGTTATTATCACTAGGGAAATTGTTCGGGTTTTATAGTTGAGTGGATAAGTACAAACCTACAAT
>LBNU01024226.1:0-10093 GCA_014162995.1 Artemisia annua | reverse complement strand
TTGGATAGCCATTGTTGGGGACATCACACCCTCAGATGGGGTCCCAAAGGAGGAAAAGAGTAGGATGGAGAAAGAAGCATTAGACCATATGTGCAAACTTCTTGGTGGAGGACCAAGAGGTGCATACACACTCTTCCTCTATCTCTTACTCCGTACTAACAGTTAATGGGCATTTTGGTAATTGCTTACTTGCTGTAGCATATTACAGCTGAGGAGATACACGCGTTATGGATGGAATATGAAGAAAATTCTACACCCGAAGCCAAGGTTGTGAAAGACTTTGATAAGGTAAGGTACCAACGAGATGATTTGCCATTAAGAATTTGTCTTTTCACTGATTTGTTCGTAAGAAAGATATAGAGGGCAGGCCTGTCTTATTTTTTAGGCTGAGGTCATTCACCAATCTATGATTTGTACTGTTTTAACTGATCTTGGTTCTTCTTTATCCATTCAGATTGAGATGATACTTCAAGCTCTGGAATACGAAACTGGTAAGTAGTTTTCCTGTTAACAAATACAAGAGAATCCATACAACAAGTCATCCTTATGTATGGTTAAAGTGATATAGATATGAGTTATTTGTGAAACCCTTGTCTGGAGATTGAAATGAGACGAGAGCCTTAAGCTAGGGAATCACAATTTGTGCCTCAGGGACAACAGTATAGTTCTACAAAACTTATAGACGCGTTATTACTTGTACAAGCTTTGGTAAAAGAAAATATTATCTTTTGTTTAGGCACAAACCAATTCATCATGATAAGGACCCCTAGATGTAAAAGTTGCATCAAGACTTCAAGGCATACTTAGGTAGTAGACTAGTAGAAGACATCTAGTTCATTGGTTAAGGCTGCCATTGCTGCTTATACCTACAAAATGATATTACAAGACACCTCAAAACTGAAACAACAATAGAAAATAGATAAATGAAGGAAAACAGTTAACTATTTTCCAAATAAGGATGTTGAGGAGTGATAGGCTCAATAGGTTACCCAACATAATTTTGAGAGAGAAGAAACTTAGATAGTTATTATCGCCTCCGTTCATGACATGGATAGTGCATTTGGTTTACATACTACAAGACCAATACATGCAACATATGAAATACCTTGTTGTACTGAACCACATATATATAAAAGGCGGATTTGGTTCACGTCTATGTTAAGCCTGCATCTAGTATTGTTTTCTTTCTTATGTTCGACTAACCTAACGAGTACTAAATTGTACATAGATGATAGACCCATTTTTTGACAAGGATTTTGGACATATCCATTGAAATACACATTTTAAATTTGTCTCTCCCCAATTCCTTGAAAGTGGCTCAGCATGTAACATTTATAATTGTGTCCAACTATCTGCCGAATTGAAATTTTATGGTATATTCCTTTTCTGTCTCCAATTGCCAGTATTAAAGATTTAAGTTATTATCTCTTATGCAGAACAAAATAGAGACCTGGAGGAATTTTTTGAGTCTACCGCAGGTATAAAATTCTCAACTATATAAAGCTATGTATGGGTTAATATTCTGCATTGAACGTACTTAGATTGGACAAAATCCATGCCTTTTTTGACGGGGTTGTCACATATGTGTGTGTCGGTGTGTCCGATTATTACTCGTTTAGTCATTTTTTCCTTCAAATCTACCTCACTCCATACAAGCTTGTACAACTATTCTGNTTTTTTTTTTTTTTTTTTTTTTTTTTTTTTTTTGCATATTCATTTACCACAAAATTTGTAATATATCCCCTCATTGAATAGTTATTTTTTCAGTGAATCGAAGTTGAATTAAAACTAATGCTTATATTTACTTCAGGCAAGTTTCAAACTGAAGTTGGAAAAGCATGGGCCTCAGAAATAGCATCAAGAAGGAAAAAACAAGACTAGAAATCAGCTCATCTTCACAGTTCATCTCTGTTTCTTGCTAGATTTTCATATCCCGATTTTAATGGGTGCAAATTCTGGAGATTATGGTCAAAACATCACGGCTTTTAATCTACGCACATTTGAGGTACCAGCAATGGCACTTTCATGGGAACCATAATGTTTTTATTTAGCTTAAAAGAATCTCCCTGGCGATATAGGTTGATGTGACTCACTTGGTAGTTGATTCTTTGGATTCTGAGCTTTTTATTTCTGCAAGTGTTTTTTGCTTCATAAATGTCACTTGTGTTGTCCTTTGATCTAGATATTTGATCATTAATAAACTCATTCATGATATATGTCATCCATGAATTTGATGCTATTTATGCTCCTTTTGGTTATCTAGCAACAAATCGGTGGCGAAACACAATGAATCTAGAAGGACATATGTTCCCTTATAAGAGCTGCTTATTTGCTGAGGTTTTTGACTTATGAATAAACTGGAAAGTCTTAATAACACCGACTGATATACATAAATGGTCAATCTTGTTAGAATCACACGAGTAACATGCAAGTCGAAAAACAAATCTACATCATTAAATACAAGATTATAATGCTATATTACCAAGAGAGAAAGTAATTCTCGTCACCTTTTCCGTTAACACATACATGCTTAACAAAGATTATATGTCCATGGTCTTATCAGTTCTTCATAAAATAAAATTTACAGTCATTTTAATTAATGAATACGAAATACACTAACTCAACATTTCATGCAATATACATCAAATCATCGACAACTAGCGGGGCGTGTTTACATGAACTTTGTAACTGACCTTTTAGACATATAGCTCTGTTGATCTCGAGGCAAGAATTTTACAATCATGGTCATATTTTTTGGTTTGACGATAGCCTGAATCAAGTGAGAATTTTACAATATGCTTCTATTTTTTCTGTTCAACTGCAGTTGCAAGCTTTTAGCTGAATCTTTTCTTATTTAGTAAAAGCATTTAGTAGCGAGGTGTATCGGTAAACATAAAGTGTAAAAACGAATACAATCCTAATAGCTTGACACTTTTTTTAATAAGCATTTTGTTAAAAGCTTTGGAAAAACATCACAAAACCAAACAAGCTTTCGTTTTTAAACGCTAAAAGCTAAATGAGTAAATTACAAGAATGGTCCCTGTAGTTTGACAAAAATTTCACCTACCGTCCCTCAAACTTAAAAGTTGCATGTATGGTCCCTGTCGCTGCAAAAGAATAACATGAATGGTCCCTCAGACTAACTGTCGTTAGTTTTTTCCGTTACTCCATTTGCACCGTTAGTCCTTTAACGACCGTTTGCAACAAACATTTGCACCGTTAGTCCTTTCATACGCTTTTGTCTGTTTTTATACGTTTTCGTCCGTTTTTATACGTTTTCGCCCATTTTCTTACGTTTTCATCCATTTTTCTTATGTTTTGTCTGTTTTTCTTAAGTTTTTTCCGTTTACATACGTTTTTGTCCGTTTTTATACGTTTTAGCCCGTTTTCTTACATTTTCATCCGTTTTTATACGTTTGTATCTGTTTTAGTCCCTTTTTATACGTTTTTCTTACGTTTTTTTTCGTTTACATACGTTTTTCTTATAATTTGATTTATAAATTTTTTTTTTCTTATAATTTTTTTTCCTAATAATTTGGTTTTCTTATAATTTTTTTTCCAATTATAAGAAAAATAAAAAAAAATATAAGAAAACCAAATTTAAACATATTTAGGAAAAAACGTATGAAAACGGAAAAAAAAAACGTAAGAAAAACGGACAAAAATGTAAGAAAAAACGGACAAAAACGTCTGAAAATGAAAAATATAAGAAAACCAGACAAAAACGTAAGAAAAACAGACGAAAATGTAAGAAACTAGGCAACAACGTAAGAAAAACGGAGAAAAACGTATAAAAACTAACAAAAACGTATGAANGAAAATTTCACCTACCGTCCCTCAAACTTAAAAGTTGCATGTATGGTCCCTGTCGCTGCCAAAGAATAACATGAATGGTCCCTCAGACTAACTGTCGTTAGTTTTTTCCGTTACTCCATTTGCACCGTTAGTCCTTTAACGACCGTTTGCAACAAACATTTGCACCGTTAGTCCTTTCATACGCTTTTGTCTGTTTTTATACGTTTTCGTCCGTTTTTATACGTTTTCGCCCATTTTCTTACGTTTTCATCCATTTTTTTTATGTTTTGTCTGTTTTTCTTAAGTTTTTTCCGTTTACATACGTTTTTGTCCGTTTTTATACGTTTTAGCCCGTTTTCTTACATTTTCATCCGTTTTTATACGTTTGTATCTGTTTTAGTCCCTTTTTATACGTTTTTCTTACGTTTTTTTTCGTTTACATACGTTTTTCTTATAATTTGATTTATAAATTTTTTTTTTCTTATAATTTTTTTTCCTAATAATTTGGTTTTCTTATAATTTTTTTTCCAATTATAAGAAAAATAAAAAAAAATATAAGAAAACCAAATTTAAACATATTTAGGAAAAAACGTATGAAAACGGAAAAAAAAAACGTAAGAAAAACGGACAAAAATGTAAGAAAAAACGGACAAAAACGTCTGAAAATGAAAAATATAAGAAAACCAGACAAAAACGTAAGAAAAACAGACGAAAATGTAAGAAACTAGGCAACAACGTAAGAAAAACGGAGAAAAACGTATAAAAACTAACAAAAACGTATGAAAACGGAAAAAAACATAAGGAAAACGTATAAAAATGGATGAAAACGGATATAAACGTATAAAAACGGATGAGAATGTAAGAAAACGGGCTAAAACGTGTAAAACGGACAAAAACTTATGTAAACGTAAAAAACGTATGAAAACTGGAAAAACGTAAGAAAAACGGACAAAAACGTAAGAAAAACGGATGAAAATGTAAGAAACTGAGCGAAAACATATAAAAACAAATGAAAACGTATGAAAACGGACAAAAACATATGAAAACCTAACGTAAGAAAAACGGACAAAAATGTAAGAAAAACGGATGAAAATGTAAGAAATTGGGCGAAAACGTATGAAAACGGAAAAAAGAAAACAGACAAACGCATAAGAAAAATGGATGAAAACGTAAGAAAATGGGCGAAAACGTATAAAAACGGACGAAAACGTATGAAAGGACTAACGGTGCAAATGTTTGTTGCAAACGGTCGTTAAAGGACTAACGGTGCAAATGGAGTAACGGAAAAAACTAACGACAGTTAGTCTGAGGGACCATTCATGTTATTCTTTGGCAGCGACAGGGACCATACATGCAACTTTTAAGTTTGAGGGACGGTAGGTGAAATTTTCGTCAAACCACAAGGACCATTCATGTAATTTACTCAAGCTAAATACTTGAAAAACTCCTTATCAAACAAAGATATTAATGCCTCACACGTGATACAAATATTCAAATAAAAGCGATCCACAATGGTCACTATGATCATTATTATTACATCAACGTGCTCTTGTACATTTTCTCTATCATTTTTACCCCAAGATAAGAAAACAATTGAAAGAAGAGATTTGCCTGTTCTCAGGACCCACCATTCAATGGTGACACTGAGCCACCCTAACACCGGGCAAGGTGACGCCTAACATTTTTTAACCAGTAAGAGCACTCGGTAGCGAACGCCATAGGGTGGCTTATTGCCCTATAACGCGACCTTATGGCACTAGCTCATGACATACCCCAGGTTATATGGCTCGGTGCCAAATTCACCAGACAAGTTATAACGCTTTTTTACTCTTTATTTATTTATTTATTTATTTATTTGTGTTTTATTTTAAAAATTGTGAGCCGGGAGTATCCTATAACTTAAGTGATTGAGTGAGTGTGTTATCGATTTAAGTAATAGGTTCTGAGTTATAAAGGAAAAAGCTAGAGTGACAATAATTCCAACAGGGACTAGAAATGTGAAATTGTTAAACCAGAAGGGGTGAAAACCAAAAATGTAAAACCCAAATGATTTTACCTTTTCTGGAACCATCCTGCAACCCAAAACAAAAAGAAAAAGTCTCTCACAATCTTCCAAATATTTCATTCAAAATTTGAAGCTAAAAAATGGTGGTACTTGAACCGGTTCCTTCAACCACTACTGAACCCGAACCAAAACCATCCGCCGGAAACACTGCATCTCCGATCACCGCCGGAGACGGTGACGTGTCAGAAGGTTACGAGACTGCAAGCGAGACTGAAGTTTTTTTTGATGATGATGAATCAGTTCCTGATAATAATGATGTAAAAAATAAGGATTTGAATGACGTCATCACAGATCAACTGGAACAAGTCGTCACTCTTGAAGAATCAAAGGAGGATCAGTTAGTCCAAAACTCCGTCAACCAAGAGGTACCTTCTTTTTTTATTTTTTTTTTATTATTTTTATTTTTACTTTTTTTTATTTTATTCATATACTATTTTTTACACTTATTCACACAGTATTTTCTTATACTTATCACACTTTCTTTACATTTTTTTTTTTTTACTATTTTTCATTTATTCATACACTCATTTCTTTTAACACTCAATAAAATAACACTAATTTTTTTAAACTTATTATACTTATACTCTAACACAACTTCAAGTAATTTTTTCTAAAAGTTGCGTTATTCTTATACCACATGTGACCTATATTTCTNTTTTTTTTTTTTTTTTTTTTTTTTTTTTTTTTTTTTTTTTTTTTTTTTTTTTTAAATTTTATTTGTTACTTGTATCTATAGGTTAATTAATTGCTTGAGATATAGTTAGTTATTAATACATTGTCCATATCAAAGGAAGGCTAGCTTATATGTGGCCTTATGAGCTTATTTGATTTCGCCTTATATATTTCATAAGCCCAAATTTTTTCATACTTATTGGCTTATTATGGGGGTGTTTGTTTCGGCTTATGGCTTATTTGATTTTGGGCTTATGTTTCATAACCTCACTTTTTCTGGCTTATTTTGAAACTTTCCAGTGATAATGAACTTATATAAGCCGGAAAGTTTCAAAATAAGCCAGAAAAAGTGAGCTTATGAAACATAAGCCCAAAACTAAATAAGCCATAAGCCGGCTATATAGGCCAAACAAGCACCCCCTATATCATAATTAACTTATATAAGCCGATAAATCTTGGATAAGCCGGAATATTTGAGCTTATGAAATGTATAAAACCGAAATCAAATGAGCTCAGTTGTTCTGAAAATAGAAGAATGATATATCCCTTTAGTAGTCCCCTCAATGGTTGGGGACACGCAGCGTAAAGCGGAGGTCATGGGTTCAGAATATGTCTCCGTTTTCAGTCATGGTGTTAGTGTTACGCCGCTTACTTACGCGTTTCATCTCTCCCATGTTGGCCGTGAGACCGGTTGGTGAGGGTTGCTTCCCCTTTAAAACTTTTTACTGAATTCATAGAACTGAGGAAGTGGGGCCTATTCTAGTTCTCATGGATTTGAACCCATATTAGTAGGTAAATTTATCATTTGTTATAAAGATATTCTTGTCGCGTGCTGCTAAATTTGCATTGCTTCCATGCGCACGAAATTAATATAAAAAGGTCCATTTCGCTTGTATCTTTTAAGCTCACATTATAGATTTTCTACTAGTCATTATATGGTAGTATATATGTAACCTATTGCTTTAATTTGAAAATTACTAATTGGTCTCCCGCCGTCTTTAGACATGTGATCATTCCCGACGTTCTGTTGGCGAATGGGGTATTTGTTATCTTAAAATGTGTTCATCTTTGGTTTTTCATGACATCCTAGTAAGATGTTACAGCGACCGTTTCATTTGGTTTAAGTTATGTTCTTTATTAAACATAAATGTTGACTTGTGGGTTATGCTGATGTTTAATGTTCTGTGAATCACAAAGTAGAACTATTCTGTCTCACTCGTTTTCTTTGAACTGCAGGAACTTCTAGCTCAAATGAATGAGGCGAAAGTTGAAGGCAACAAGTTATTTGGAGAGGGTTTGTATGACGAGGCTTTATTGAAGTATGATCATGCTATACAACTTGCACCAGAGATGTCCTCATCTGCTGAAATCCGGGCAATATGTCATAATAATCGTGCGACCTGTTTCTTCAAGTTGGTAAGTTCTTACCCTCTTAGTTAGCATGAATGGATCGTTTAGTGAAACTGCAACTAGTAATCTGTCAGAGTTTAATTGATGAAACCTTTATGTTAATTTAATGGCGTTGACTAGAAATTTTCAAGGCTATAAACGTGTGTCTTTAAATGGTGTCTGCCAATTTAGGTTAGAATTATGTAGAGATCACATGCTTAAAATTATTGCTGCTTACTATGAGAGCTATCGAGATAACTTTTTACCTTCTCGCATTCACTCATTTAAGTTTAATCAAGTTTCGTTCTCTTGCTACTTACTTGTTAGGTTCTTATGTTTTGTTGCATACTTGCATCATAATCTTCGATAAATAAAGTATTATTTTGATGATTTGATGCACATGTCCTTGAAAAGCTAACTCCTGTCAATGATATTGGAAGTCTTAGGTTGTAGTGTTGTCGGTTGTGTATCTCTTATTGGGAGGGAAATATGATTGTAGGGTGTTCGTTGTAGGAGATAAAAGGTTACTTCACTTGGGAAAGAGTAATGATGTATCCTCCTAAAAACACTCCTAACAATCTTTCTAGTGCCACATGTTCTAAATTCATAGGATGAAAGACTCGGCCCACTTTTTCACTCTCCATTGAAATCACTACACATGTTATTAGGAAGATTTGTAGGAATATGTTTAAGGAAGATAAATCATTTTCCCTTTATTAAGAGTTTAATTGTGTATTACAGTATAAGTTCTCTCCTGTCATCTGATTTTATGGACCCAATGCAACAGCAACAACCCTCTTTGTGATGTTTGATTGATATTGATATGTTCACGTCTCCATATTGGGTTTTAAGTTTCTGACACCTACACTTGTATCTATAACAGGAAAAGTATGAGGATTCCGTTAAAGAGTGCACAAAAGCATTGGAACTGAATCCTACATACATGAAACCTCTGCTTAGAAAAGCAGAAGCCCATGAAAAGCTTGAAAACTATGACGATGCTATTACTGGTAAGGACTGTGATTATTATTATTTTTTTTATTTTTTTCTTGATTACTTTATATGTGGTTTCTTTTATAGTTCTGAAGAAAATTCTTGAATTGGATCCTTCAAATCATCAAGCTAAGAGAACCATTTTCCGTTTAGAACCATTGGCCATAGAGAAGCGTGAAAAGATGAAGGAAGAGATGTTAGGTAAGTCTTAGCTAACGTTGATATTTTCATTTCTGGCATTCACCAGAATACACTTGACTCGGCTTTATTTCATTTCTATACCCAACTTATTAATCGTATCCATCTGTTATTGTTTCTTGTACTCTTCACATTGACTGGCATCACATGTTACGTAACCATAGTTTGGCATCACAAATTAAATAGCACTGCATATGTAAACAATCCAAACTTCGTAAACATGATTTTGTTG
This sequence comes from Artemisia annua, assembly GCA_014162995.1. Lineage (NCBI taxonomy): Eukaryota > Viridiplantae > Streptophyta > Magnoliopsida > Asterales > Asteraceae > Artemisia > Artemisia annua. The sequence continues at coordinate 749 of LBNU01024226.1, read as the reverse complement.
ATTTATGAAACTAAATAATATATAAGTCTGTCTGAAGCTTGAGAGAAAATGTTTGTTTCCTAAGTTATCAGAAAAAAAAAAAAGTACCTGTTTTTTGTCAGGCAGCCCTAAACTGGAAGAGGGGTGGGGCATATATATGGCCGTCAAGGCCGCCGGGGCTTTAGGACTAGGTGTTGAGACTGAGTTTAATTGGGCTGGTTCTGGACAGCTCTTTACAGATGAAATTAGTACCAATATGTAATTTACGTTGTGGTGGTCGGTAGTTGGCATGCTGATAAGTCGGTGGTTATGATAGCCATGGTTGGTTAGTACATGATCACAGTTTATGTGGTCGGTGCGCAGCGCGGGCTGGGTAGGTGGGATCTTTGTAATAACCATTGGACCTGGTTGTGACCCTTTTTGAATTGAGCGAGACTTTTTCATTTGGCATATTGGACCTGTACTCTAATTATGGCATATGACCAAGTTAGCCCACTAAGTATAAAAAGTTCCGTTTCTAGTACAATGGGTTAAAATTGACCTTATTATATTCTTAATCAGCGTAATCTGACGGAATTTTGTGTGTATGCAGGGAAGCTGAAAGATATGGGGAATTCCATTCTAGGGCGATTTGGAATGAGCGTCGACAATTTCAAAGCAGTGAAGGATCCAAATACAGGCTCATATTCCATTTCATTTCAGCAGTAGAGACGGAATGTAGTTGTGCATAACAGTGCCTCTTATCTATACAATCATAACGTTATATTTTT
>LBNU01024225.1:140460-165403 GCA_014162995.1 Artemisia annua | reverse complement strand
CAAGTATCAAAGTTACATAAGTATAATTTGCGAGTATGGTGTCTTAGTTTATTTCGTGTGAGTATCAAAATTGTTTTGCTAGTTTCATTCTAAGTCTTTAATTAGTTTAAGTACTTATTGGGTGTCGAGTCTTTTTAATTTTCTTTACTAGTTTCATTTCTTTTATAAGCCGAGCTTGGCTTTTATTTACTTCATCGTTTATTCGAGTGAAGTTTCGTTTGGTTTATTTCTAAACGGAACTCTTCCGAAATTTCTTAAAACCCTTTTAGCTTATTTAACTTAGTTTAACTTCTTTACTTATTAGTTTAAGTTTAGTTCGTTCAATCTTTAAACATTTCCTTAGTTTAATTTTTCTATTCGATAATTAAAAATAAAACACCAAAAACATTTTCCTTATTACTTTCTTTCATCATTTGCATTTTAATTTCATTTCTTTTACGTATTACTTGTCTTTATGTTTTCCTTCCTTGTTCAACTTATTTCATTTAATCTTGTTCTTTATTTCATTTAAGCTTCAAACAATCTTTCGTAGTATAACTAAAACCAAATCACATCTTTTAAACCAATTCACTTCACATAACTCACGACTCGAGTTACAAGATCCGTTCAACCCTCGTTGGGACAACGACCCGAGGTTCTTGCTTTCACTAGCTAGTTCTGCCTCGAATAGTTTTTGGCGCCGCTGCCGGGGAGCGGTTGAAAAGATTAAGTCATTCGTCGTTCGAGACTTGTATTTTGAAGAACCTTCTTTTAGAAGTTAACACTTTTCATAAACATAAAAACAACTAAAAATTAAAAAACCTATAAAAGCCAAAAATATTTTCTCTTTTCTTTTATAAACTTATAAAAACCAAAAAGATTTTCCTTTCTACTTTATTTTTCACTTTGATTTGTTTTGATTTGTATGATCACTCGTTCCAAGTCAAACTTGAACGAGCAACCTTCTTCTTCTACAGTGCCTTCTAACCACAGTCGTCATAGACGAAAACAAAGGATCGTACCCGAGTTACATCCTAACGTTGACGAGATGAACAATAACGTTCATCAAAATGAGGAACCTCCGGTGGGTCCTCAACCTCCTGCAGATCTCCGAACGATGGAAGAGTTGTGTACTCCAACCATGTATGGACGAGGTAGTCCGATTGCACCTTTGGGAATCGATGCTGCAGATTTTGGACTCAAACACCATATGATCCAACAAGTCCAAAATTTCTGCCAATTTCACGGTTTACCCGATGAGGACGCGAACAAACATCTTGATAAATTCTTAACCGTCACTCAAAGCATGAAACAAAATGGTGTTACCGATGATTCTCTTCGCCTCTACCTTTTCCCATATTCATTAACTCACCATGCTACCAACTGGTTTGACCGACTCCCAAAGAATTCAATTCACACCTTCGATGAAATGGTTTCAAGGTTCTTAGCCAAATACTTTCCACCGTCGATGGTGACCAAGCTAAGAAACGACATATGCAATTTCCATCAACGTCCAGATGAAACCTTGTTCGAAGCTTGGGAACGTTACAAGCTTGCTATTGATCGATGTCCGAATCACAACATGTTACTTGTCACAATCATTGATACGTTCTATAATGGGCTGAATTTACGACATCGTGACACGATCAATGCAGCAGCTGGAGGAACATTCATGAAAAGACGGCCTGAAGAATGTTGGGATCTCATCGAAAATATGACTGCTCACCATAATTATTGGGATTCTACTGCTGAACGAGAGTCAATCAGATCTACCACGACTTCTAATCCTGAAATCGCCGCTCTTAACGAAAAATTTGATGCGTTTGTTGCAAATTTTAACAACAATCGTCAAACCGTCAACACAGTTAACCAAAGTTGCGAAACGTGTGGTGGTCCCCATTCATACCACGAATGTCCAACAACCGGTTCTTACGCTCAAGAGAATGTGTACGCTGCTAACATGGGTGGTAACCGATACCAACCCCAAGGAGACCGCAATCTCCTCAGCTACCGTTCCACCAACTTTCTTGCACCACCACCAGGTTTTAATAATCCGCCACCAAACCAAAATGTGCAAAGTCATGGTAATCAAGTCAATCAAAATCAGAATCGTGCATATCAAGGTTTTCAAAATCAAAATCAAGGATTTAATCAAAACAAGAATTTTCAAAGTAATCATGGTAATTTTGGAAATCAAGGAGCTAATTATGGAAACAATAATCATGGGAATCAGAATTTTCAAAATCAAGGTCAAGGTTTCAATAACAATGCCCGTGGGCAAACTTTTAACCAGAATCAAGGTGTTGTGCAAAATCAATCGAACACGGATGAGTTGTTAGCAGAATTACTTCGTCAAAATCAAAACAACCAAACCATTTTGCAAAGTCAGCAGGCACAAATTAAAAAACAAGAGGAAATGAATCATGTATTGATTAATCAAATGGCTGAATTAAACAAGCGTTTAAATGATCGACCCTCGGGTTCGGGTACCACTTCTTTACCTAGCAACACGATCGCTAACCCGAGGGGCGATGTCAAGGCGATCACAACACGCAGTGGCGTTTCTTACAAAGAACCAACGGTTCCAACTACCTCTTATACTCCTCCTTCAAAGGTAGTGGACCGTGCAACCGAGGTGACAACGGATACGAGAATTCCTATTCACCAAGGAAGGACCGAAAATATCCAACCTCCGGTGGTTCAACCGACAAATGAAAATGCAAATGTTTCAAAAGGAAAAGAGAAAATTGTTTTTGAACAAGATGAACCAGTTAAAACAAGTCTTCCATATCCTTTTCGTCTTAATGAGCAAAAACGTCAAGATAAAAATGACATAATGAAGGAAAAGTTCTTTAAGATGTTTCAAGACATTCGCTTTGATTTGAGTCTTGCTGATGCTGTTGTGTTAATGCCAAAGTTTTCATCAATGCTTAAAAACTTGTTGAATAATAAGGATAAATTGTATGAAATGTCGACTACACCTTTGAATGCGAATTGCTCGGCAGTGCTCCTTAAAAAGCTTCCCGAAAAGCTTGAAGACCCCGGCAAGTTCTTAATTCCATGCAATTTTCCCGGAATGGTTCAATGTTTCGCCTTAGCCGATTTAGGTGCTAGCATTAGCCTTATGCCGTTTTCCGTCTGGCAGAAGTTGTCGTTACCCCCTTTGACTCCGACACGCATGACACTCGAGCTTGCCGACCGTTCTACCTCTCGTCCTAAAGGCATAGCCGAAGATGTCATCGTCAATGTGGGAAAATTTCACTTTCCGGCTGATTTTGTTGTCGTCGATTTTGATCCCGATCCAAGGGTTCCTCTCATTCTAGGACGAGGTTTCCTAAAGACGGGCCGTGCTTTGATTGATGTGTACGATGAAGAAATTACCTTGCGAGATGGTCACGAAGCCGTTACGTTTAATTTGGATCAAACAGCAAGATATTCTTCCACCGATGAGCCCATGACCATAAGCAAAATCGATATCCTTGATGAAGTTGATGAACTTTCTGAAGAGTATTCCCAAGAGATACTCGGATTTTCAAGTGGCAATCCCACTTCTTCTTCCTCTACCCCTTCAAATAATTCTACCCCTTCACCCTCTACTAATGATTCTTTACCCACTTCTAAACCCATAATTGCCGACTCTTCCCCTTCCTTCACTCCATTTGAAGGAGGAGACTTCCTCTTTTTGGAAGAAGTCGACGAATTTTTCTCCATTGATACATCTTCATTTGTTGGAAATGATGATGATTCTTATTATGATCCGGAGGGAGACATTCTTATGCTTGAACAACTTTTGAATGAAGATCCTTTTTCACCTCTCCCTCCGAAGAAACTCTTTGTTGAAGAAGTCAAAGAAGTCGAGCCATCTGAAGAAAAACTTCCAAAACTAGAGCTTAAAGAATTGCCTCCTCATCTTGAATACGCTTTTCTAGAAGGAACCGACAAATTCCCGTCATTATTTCCAAACACCTACAAGATGAGGAGAAGAACCGTCTCGTTGACATGCTCAAAAAGCACAAAGATGCCATCGCATGGCGTATTTCCGATATCAAGGGCATAGACCCTCGTTTTTGCACCCACAAGATTTTACTTGAAAACGATGCCAAGCCGTCCATCCAACAACAAAGACGCGTTAACCCAAAAATCCATGATGTGATCAAGAATGAAGTAATCAAATTACTCGACGCTGGAATGATTTACCCAATTTCCGATAGCTCATGGGTTAGCCCAGTCCATTGTGTGCCAAAGAAGGGTGGTATGACTGTCGTTACGAATGATGATGATGAGCTTATTCCCACACGTCTCGTAACCGGTTGGAGAGTGTGCATTGACTATCGAAAGCTCAACGAAGCAACTCGAAAAGACCATTTTCCTCTTCCTTTCATGGATCAAATGATTGAACGACTTGCAGGAAATGAGTTTTATTGTTTTCTCGATGGTTTTTCTGGCTATTTTCAAATTCCCATTGATCCTCCCGATCAAGAGAAAACCACTTTTACTTGTCCCTACGGAACGTTTGCCTATAGACGTATGCCCTTTGGCTTATGCAATGCCCCAGGCACGTTCCAGAGATGTATGACCGCCATTTTCCAAAACATGATCGGGAAGACAATGGAAGTTTTTATGGATGATTTTTCTGTGTATGGTAATTCATTTTCGTCTTGTCTCTCCCATTTAGAACAAATGCTCCAAAGGTGTGAAGACACTAACCTAGTTCTAAATTGGGAGAAGTGTCACTTTATGGTTAAAGAGGGTATAGTCCTCGGCCATAAAATCTCAAAAGCCGGGATTGAGGTGGACCGTGCCAAAGTCGATGTTATCGCAAAATTACCTCATCCCACGACCGTCAAGGGAATTCGAAGTTTCCTCGGTCATGCTGGCTTTTATAGACGTTTCATACAAGACTTTTCCAAAATAGCCCGACCATTGACTCACCTTTTAGAGAAGGAAGCCCCGTTCATCTTCACCAATGAGTGCATTGAAGCATTTAATACCCTTAAGAAGAAGTTGACGGAGGCTCCTATTTTAGTTGCCCCCGATTGGGATTTGCCCTTTGAATTAATGTGTGATGCTAGTGATTATGCAATTGGGGCAGTCCTGGGGCAACGAAAGGACAAATATTTTCGGCCTATACACTATGCAAGCAAAACCATGAATAGTGCTCAGTTTCATTACACCACAACTGAAAAAGAGATGTTGGCAGTCATTTATGCTTTTGAAAAATTTCGACCATATCTTCTTTTAAAGAAATGCATAGTGTATACGGACCATTCAGCCTTAAAATATTTGATGACCAAGCCTGATGCCAAACCAAGACTTATGCGCTGGGTTCTCCTTTTACAAGAGTTTAAAGTTGAAATTAGAGATAAAAAAGGATCGGAGAACCTAGCTGCTGACCATTTGTCCCGTCTTGAAAATCCTCACCAAGGCGTGCTCGAGAAAAAGGATATTGATGACTCATTTCCTCTCGAAGCCCTTGGGAGCGTGTCACTTGGTGATTCTAGTACCCCATGGTTTGCCGATTTTGCAAACTACCATGCGGGGAATTTTATAAGAAAAGGAATGTCGACCCAGGCCAAAAAGAAATTTTTCAAAGATGTGAAACATTATTTTTGGGAAGACCCTTATTTGTTCAAAATTTGTGCGGACCAAATCATTCGGAGATGTGTCCATGGTAAAGAGGCCGAAGCTATTTTGATGGCATGCCACAATGGACCCACAGGGGGACATCATGGTGCCAATTTTACTGCTAAAAAAGTTTTTGACTCCGGTTTCTTCTGGCCTTCGATCTACCGCGATGCACAGGACCTGGTGAAGTCTTGTGACGCGTGCCAACGACAAGGAAAAATTTCACAGCGGGATGAGATGCCTCAAAACTCCATCCAAGTTTGTGAAATCTTTGACGTTTGGGGAATCGATTTCATGGGACCATTTCCATCTTCAAACAAAAACAAATACATCCTCGTGGCAGTCGATTATCTTTCTAAATGGGTTGAAGCAAAAGCTTTTCCAACTAACGACGCCCGAGTGGTTGTAAAATTTTTGAAAAGTTTGTTTGCCAGATTCGGTACACCTCGAGCTATTATCAGTGACCGTGGAACTCATTTTTGTAATGACCGATTTTCAAAAGTTATGTCAAAATATGGTGTTACCCATCGACTTAGTACCGCTTATCATCCTCAAACTAGTGGTCAAGTCGAGGTGTCGAATCGTGGTCTAAAAAGAATTTTGGAAAGAACCGTGGGTGAGAATCGTTCTTCTTGGTCGGACAAGTTAGATGATGCACTCTGGGCCTTCCGCACAGCTTATAAAACACCAATTGGTTGTACCCCTTACAAGCTCGTGTACGGAAAGGCATGTCATCTTCCGATTGAGCTAGAGCATCGCGCCTACTGGGCTTTAAAACATGTGAATTATGATTTAAAAACCGCGGGTGATCACCGAAAAATCCAGTTGAATGAGTTGAATGAACTCCGAGATCAAGCTTATGAAAATTCTTTGATTTATAAGGAGAAAACAAAACGGATTCATGATTCAAAAATCAAAAATCGTGTTTTTAATGTCGGTGATCAAGTTTTGCTTTTTAACTCAAGGTTAAAAATATTTTCTGGAAAGCTAAAGTCCCGTTGGTCTGGACCGTTTACCGTTGCCCAAGTTTTTCCTTATGGTACTGTTGAACTTTTTAACCAAAATGGGGAACATTTTAAGGTAAACGGTCATCGTTTGAAACACTACTTTGGAGGGGATCTACCTTTGGTGATCCCGGATCTCCAAACTTTCCCCAAGGACAACTAAATTCGGGGATAGAGTCAAGCTAAGTGACTCGATGATCAAAAACAAAGCGCTTCGTGGGAGGCACCCCATGCTTATCCATATATGTTTTCTTGTTTCTAATAAGTAATGCGAGGAGGGCGACCTCTTCCAATCTTGTGTTTGCTTGGTTGTTTGTGTTTGTGCAGGATTTCCCCAATTCATGATGACTCTCGTGCTCGTGGATCGTCTCATCTCCACTCGAGTCCCATGTCTTGATTCTTGCTTGGAAATCCTATATCCAAATCTTATCGACTAATGGTATCTTTGGCATACTTAATAAACGGCCTTAGATTTATTGTTAGGATTACCCTTACCTTTTTAAACATTGAGGATAATGTTTATCTTTAGTCTGGGGGGTGAATCTTCGATTTGATTGACCTAGCACTTTCATCTTTGTCGTTTACTTACGCAACTCCGTTTTCCTCAAAAATCCAAAAAATTGAAAAATTTTGAAAATTTTCAAAGCAAAAAAGCACAAAAAAATGAGAAAAATATAAAATAATACAAAAATAGAATAAAAGTTTTGACACCGAGTTTGACTTTCCTACTAGGTAAGAGTGGGAATAAAAATTTTGACTTGATCCGGGCGTGTTGAGCCCTAGCTTGTTCCCTTAACCAATGATGATCACAAAAGCTTTTGCTAGTTTTGTACACAAGGAGCTACTCTTTTGTCGGCTCCCGTACTTGACTTTATATATGCGTGGCTTGATTATCGGCTAAGCATTCGCGGATCTCATTATTTGAGATTTTAAATTTGCGGAGAACGTGAAATGATAGAGTTTCTTTAGAAGTTAGATGCTAAGCATAGAGTAGTTGGATCTCTTTAAAGCTCATCGAAGGTACTCATGTCTTTTTGTTCCCACAAAATTGCTTCACCCCATATATGTGCAAAATAATTAAAGATGTTAGGTTTAGCCGATGAGTAGTTCTTTATCTTCTTAAGAGAATCTTTGCTTGGGAAATTGGGTACACATCATGGATACACGTCAATTGAGTTGTATTGTATATCGTTGAATAAGCGTAGTACGCATGTGGTTTCGGAGCTACCCAAAAGCCCGTTGTTATGTATGAGCTAAGGTGCTTTAAGACTTCGGATTGAGATCGGACCTTGGATCCTAGATTCCAACCCTAGCAGTTGGCGGTAGGTCTTGGACTGAAACCGTGAAGGTTCGGAGTTGAGAAGTTACTAAGGCAAGAAAAAGAAAGAAAAAAGTGAAAAAAAAAAGTATCAAGAAAAGAAAAAGAAAAAGAAAAGAAAGAATAAGGATGTATGTTGAAGATTTATGGATCATGAGTTCTAGTGTTAAGACTAAAGTTGGTCGCGCGTGAGGTGCATGTTACGATCCTAGATCGGACGCATGAGGTGCACGTGAAATGTACTCGCCAACTTATGTCTATTTATGATGTATTCCAAAGTCTTTGTATGTATCCAATATCCTTGATGTGGACCACATTTCTCTTGCAAACCTTCTTAAGGGAAGATCGATAACTACTTAGCGTTTGAATTTGGTATCTTTATCGGACTAAATCATATTGAAACGAGAAAATATGAAGCAATTCATTTCTCAAATCAATTAAAAAATTCTAGATGCACTAAGATTTGGGAGCGGGAGGTGACCACACACAAGTAACTTCCATGAGTGGTATTGGTATCTAACGTCTAAGTAAGCGGTGATCTCGTTTTTGCACTTAGTTTGGGACTTGTGAAAAATCAGGGACGATGAATTTTATCCAATCGGTCACTTTTCTATGAATCGTGTTCTTGCTCTATGACCCTTAATCGTTATCAAAAGATAATGAAAGTCATTCACACCGTCATATGCTAAAATAGTGTAATATATGATGTACATAGTCAAAAATGGAAAGCCGGGGCGTTTTAGGGAATAAATGATTTCGAATTTCTCTTGAACGTTTTGCTACTTTTCAAAGTTAGTAAGGAGAGGTTTTGAAATTATTTATCCTTAAGGCGTGATGTGATTACATTGCGTGAGGACACGCAATACCTTAGTCTGGGGGATTTTGATATGTGCTTATTCACATACCTTTTATTCACCATTATTAGACTATTATAGACCAAAAACTAACGTTCAAAGCCAAAGATATCGTGTTTTTGTGTTTATGACTGTGCAGGTAAGGATATTGCAAAAACAACATGAAAAGCAACCTATAAGCCCAAAACGAGCACGAGATGTGGAAAAGAGTTTGAAAGTCAAGTAAAAGATGAAATCTCTTGTGAAAAGCCCGTGAAGACAAATTATTTCTCAAAGGCTCAAGAAAATAAAAGAGACGCTTAATCAAGCTCAAAGATGATTATGAAGCTAAAACTTTCTAAATCCGAGCAAGTGATCACTTTTATGCTTTTGAAGATCTTTGGAAAGCTCGTCTACACATCACCTCAAAGTTACAAGGACCTAAGTTTACTTTTTAGAAGTTGTAGTAATATGTAATAGAAGTTTATGAGATGTTTTCATGAGATGTAAAAGTTTAGGGGGCAAAATGTGCACATGAGCAAACTAATTCTCCCCCTAGCTTGATAAATACTCCATCAAGCTTCATATTGAAGCTAGCCCTTATTTTAGTTTTTAATTAGTGTGTGTAAGTTTTCATTAATGCATATTTAGCTTCATGTCTTAATCTTTCAAGCTTATTTTCTTTTCATCTTTAATCTTCTTGTTTAATCTTTACAAGTTTTATCTTAATCTTTGCTTAATCTTTTATAAGTATTTGTTGTCACCTTTGCATGGTTTTACATTTTTGAGTCGAATAAATAAGCTCTTGGGCTAGGGCTTGTTTGGTTGGTGTCGTGGCTTATTTGGTAGCTTAGTTAGTGTCTAAAACTAGTTTCTTATTAAGTTTTTATAAGTTTTTATCAAATTTATTCATTAGTTTTACGTAAAAAATTCATCAGTGTCTAAATATTATGTTTTGCGAATATAAGTTTAGGGTTTAGCGAGTACCATTTCATTTATTGCGAGTATGATAATTTTTAGTCTTTTTGCGAGTATGAAAATTGGGTATTAGCGAGTATCATACTTTCTTCCAAGGGATCTTGCGAGTATCGTTTACTTTTCTTGCGAGTATGGACTTCAAAGTGTTAGCGAGTATGGTCTGTAGCAGTTTAGCGAGTATGGTTAGTTTCCCATAGCGAGTATCATTCTTTCACATATAGCGAGTAAGCTATTTTTAGGTTGCGAGTATTATCTTGGCAACCATTTCTTTGCGAGTATCATTGAACTTGTTTGCGAGTTTGAGTTTTTTTTAAGATAGCGAGTATGGTCTAGTTAACCTTGCGAGTTTCATATTAGTTTTGCAAGTATCAAAGTTACATAAGTATAATTTGCGAGTATGGTGTCTTAGTTTATTTCGTGTGAGTATCAAAATTGTTTTGCTAGTTTCATTCTAAGTCTTTAATTAGTTTAAGTACTTATTGGGTGTCGAGTCTTTTTAATTTTCTTTACTAGTTTCATTTCTTTTATAAGCCGAGCTTGGCTTTTATTTACTTCATCGTTTATTCGAGTGAAGTTTCGTTTGGTTTATTTCTAAACGGAACTCTGCCGAAATTTCTTAAAACCCTTTTAGCTTATTTAACTTAGTTTAACTTCTTTACTTATTAGTTTAAGTTTAGTTCGTTCAATCTTTAAACATTTCCTTAGTTTAATTTTTCTATTCGATAATTAAAAATAAAACACCAAAAACATTTTCCTTATTACTTTCTTTCATCATTTGCATTTTAATTTCATTTCTTTTACGTATTACTTATCTTTATGTTTTCCTTCCTTGTTCAACTTATTTCGTTTAATCTTGTTCTTTATTTCATTTAAGCTTCAAACAATCTTTCGTAGTATAACTAAAACCAAATCACATCTTTTAAACCAATTCACTTCACATAATTCACGACTCGAGTGACAAGATCCGTTCAACCCTCGTTGGGACAACGACCCGAGGTTCTTGCTTTCACTAGCTAGTTCTGCCTCGAACAGTTTTTGGCGCCGCTGCCGGGGAGTATAGTGGTAAGTATTCCCGCCTGTCACGCGGGTGACCCGGGTTCGATCCCCGGCAGCGGCGCCAAGAACTGATGGGTCGAAACCAAATTATAGTATATTTTATCTCCAAGGAATTGCTAAGGAAATAAGCAAAACCCGAGGTCGTAGTCCGTGTGAAGGTGTGAATGGAAAATCGATAATCGGTTCGATAAAACGTGTAGTGAAAATGAAATAAAGATGAATATTTGGAGTTTTATACTACAATAATGGAATATCAAATAAAAACAAGTAAACAAGCAAATAGAACAAGCAAATAAAACAACCAAATCCTAAAACGCAATCTAAATTAAAATCAAACTTAACGTGATCTAAAAACGCACCTAAAAAGCAAATCTAAAGGGAAAGGCGTCTAGAAATTCAAACTTACTTTCTAAAAGTTCTAAATACTCAAAAATAACTTTGGAAAAAGATTTATATATATTTTTTATTATTATTTTTTATTATTATTTTTTATTATAATGATTTAAAAACTATTTTAAGCTAATTAAAAAAATACTAAAGTTTTAAAGAAAAAAGTAAAATTTTAAGAAAAAGATTCTAACTTATGTTTTTTGTTTAGATTTTTTTTTCTAATTTTTTTTTTATTAAGAAAAATGATAACAAAGTAAATAATAAAACTAGTGACAATTAAATATTTTAATTTAAACGATAAAGATAACAACATAAAATAACGAACTAAATTATGCTAATCAAACAAATACGAAATATATGATAAAAAGATACACTTGTAAAGCAAATTATTAAGATCCTTAAGTGTGGTTTATTATTTTCATTAAGTCCTCTCTTGATGCATTAATACCTTTCACAAATAATTATGCTCTCACAACAATTTTTTGTAAAGAGATATCAAAATTACTAACCAATACACTTTAAGTTTTGTAAACCACACCTAATTCACTAAATAATCTACTCTACANGTTTGCGAGTTTGTGTCTAATTCCTTAGCGAGTATGCTATATTTTACTTTGCGAGTATCACTTGGCAAAGTCTTCTCTTGCGAGTATGAGCTTGAGTCCATCGCGAGTATGATAAATTCTGTCTTTGCGAGTTTTACTTGATCTTCTTTGCGAGTTTGGAGTCAAAAACCTGTTGCGAGTATCACTTTCTTATGAAGATTGCGAGTATGAGTTACATGTGCATGCGAGTATGAGTATAGTTTGTGTATAGCGAGTATCGATTATATAAATATTGCGAGTATGGTCTTTAAATATTTTGTGAGTTTCATTCTAAGTATTTAGCGAGTACGAGTCTTAGTATTCCTTTCTATTTCTTTAGTGTCAGATCGTTGTAATTTTATAAGCCGGGTTGGCTCTTTTATACTTCATCGTTTACCGAGTGAAGTTTCTTTTCTCTCATTTCTAAACGTTACTCCGTCGACTTTTATTTTAATCTTTTCTACTTAGTTTATTTTTCTTTTAAACATTGTCTTTTCTTTTCTTTAATTAATTAAAACTAAAACTACAAAAACATTTTCTTTATTTCTTTTTCTTTTCATTTCTTTTATATACAACTTAGTATAATGTTTTCTTTTATCGATCAATTTAATTCTCTTTATCTCGTTCTTTATTTCATTTAAAGTTTTTAACAAGTTTCGTAGTATAACTAAACCAAATCACATCTTTTAAACCCATTCATCTCACATAACTCACGACTCGAGTGACAAGATCAATTTCAACCCTCGTTGGGACAACGACCCGAGGTTCTTGCTTGCTTGCTTGCTAGAAATCTCGTGATCAGTTTTTGGCGCCGCTGCCGGGGAGCTGTTGATAAGATTAAGTCATTCGTCGTTCGAGACTTGTGTTTTGAAGAACCTTCTTTTAGAAGTTAACGCTTTTCTTAAACATAAAAACAACTAAAAATTATAAAACCCATAAAAGCCAAAAATATTTTCTCTTTTGTAATCTTATAAAAACCAAAAAGATTTTCCTTTCTACTTTATTTTTCACTTTGATTTGTTTTGATTTGTATGATCACTCGTTCCAAGTCTAACTTGAACGAGCAACCTTCTTCTTCTACAGTGCCTTCTAACCGCAGTCGTCGTAGACGAAAACAAAGGATCGTACCCGAGTTACATCCTAACATTGACGAGATGAACAATATTACTTTGTAGTTTGCATTTCATTTCTTTTACATATTAAATAGTTTTACGTTTTCTTTTATCGTTCAACTTATGTCTTTTAAACTAGTTCTTCATATCGTTTAAGTCTTTAACAAACTTTCGTAGTATAACTAAAACCAAATTAAATCTTTTACACCAATTCATCTCATATAACTCACGACTCGAGTGATAAGATCAATTTCAACCCTCGTTGGGACTACGATCCTCGTGGTTAAAAGCTTCACCGCTTATCCTGCCTCGATCAGATTGCAAGAATAAAGCACCTCTTGTGCTATTAGTTTGTTTCACATTTTCAATTTCATGCAATTTATTTTATGTTTTTTAGGTTTCATGCATTTTAAGTTTGAAATAAGACTATCGTTCTATCGCTTTAGATTTCTATCTTTTTATTTAAGTATGATTGTTTGCTAGTTATTATGAGTTAAGTTATGTTTTTAATCTTTAGTTTAGAAGTAGAAATAATGACCAATGTTTGGTAGACCAACTGTGTTTGGGATATATACATACAAAACATAAGTTTTTGAAAAGGCAAGAACTAGTGCTTGGACATAGGAAGACTAGTGGTGAAAATTTTTGTGAAAAATCAATTTCTTACAAACCGAATCGGATGGATGTTCAACTGATCGGATGGAACTGAATATACAAACCCACATTTTCAAAAAACCCAAGAAAACCACACACACACAATCCACCAAAAATTGGGTCATTTAATTCGACAATTAGAAGTGATTTGAAGGTTACAGGAGTGTAATTTGATCATCAATGGCATCAAGTCAAGTAAGTTATATCATTAATTTCATTCAATTAGGTTTTAATTCGGATTATTGAGATTAGGTCACGAATTGGGTATTTTTGAATTAATTCGAATTAAGATGTAATATTTTGGGGATAAGTGATTAGATGTGAGTAGAATGCATTGCAAAAAGAGTTAGATCAATTGATTAAGTTTTGAGTAAGAATTGATTGATTGAATTTTCAAATTGAATTGGGTATAATCTTTAGAACTAATTTATTTGCAATTGATGAATCCCAGGAGTTACATGCTTATTAATTAGTGATGTTAGGGTAGTGCATTGTTAATTAGAGCACTTATTTGGAAGAATTGAGTTGATGATGTTCTTGAGTTCATAGAATCATTAGGTTGATGCATTGATGTGTTATGAATCGTTGTTAGGAGAGTTGGGATGTTAGAAGCACCCTAAGATGGTCAATTACAAGTTAGAAGAAAGATTGGATTGAATGGGAAACGTTCGGATTGAATTGAGAGTGAAAATGTTTCACAGAAACTCCAGCCGATTCGGTTGCGGGTTGCAACCGAACGGATGGAGGATGACCAAAAGCACCAACTGATCGGATGGGGCTCAATCCGATCGGCTGGATGCTACGGAAAATTTTTGACATTTTGCGAATCGCGTTTTCTAGTTTCTAAATTGATTGGTATTAGTTCTTATACTCTTATAATGATATACTTTGAGTTTTCTTTCAGGGAAATGTTGAAGGAATGGGGCATTATGGAAGAAACCCGTTAGTTAGCAAGTATTTGAAATGGAACGAGAGGAAGAGGATAACTTTCAGTTTGAAACCTGAATCTAATGAGAATGTGAAGTTCTCTCATGTGCGAGACAAAGACGAGAAGAATGCGTATAGGGAACGTCTTTCGAAACTTCAAGAGAGAAAAATTGCTAAGCCTAGGTTGATTAATTGGGATTTGCTTGCGGAGTATGAGTGTGAGGACCAATTGAGGAGCATGATGAACATGACTTATGTGTATCCAGGAGATGGGGATACGTTTGAAGACAATTCTTGGGAAAGAGCTTTTAGTATACGCGAGGATATTTACAAGGAATGGTGTTTGGAGTTCTTTTCTACTTTCTACTTTAATAGGAAGGTGAACGATATTCTTGGGGATGTTAGTGTTTGGTTTAGGTTATGTGGAAAAGAGCATGCTTTCTCTTTGCCAAAATTTGCGGTTGCTCTTGGGTTGTATACGGTAAATGAAATTCATCATAGGTTGTTTGGGCCACATTTTGTGAGCTTGGCTAGGGAGTTTAGTGACTCTAAGATTCTTGATGCTTATTGGAATAGAATTGGTGATCCTTCTTGTTCTAGGAGGAATGCTTCAAGGATTAGGAATCCGTTGCTAAAAGTATTGCAAAAGTTGATTTCGTGGGGATTGTTGTATAGGCATGGTAGTCAAGACAAATGTAGTCAACCGGATCTTTTGGTGATGAAGTTGTTGGAGGAAGATAAGAATAGGAATGCGGCATGGATCATTGCCGAGTATCTTTCTAAGAGAGCACCGGGGATTAAGAAACAAAGTGATGTTTGTGGAGGTCATTATGTGACCGTTTTGGCCAAAAATCTTGGGTATTATAATGAGAATGAGTTGAGGAAATGTCGGGTAAGAATGGAGAGTGAGATTTGGGATGCTGCTAGCTTTGGAAAGGCATTGGATAGGAAGAACAGAACCTTGGGATCTTGGACTGAACCAAGTGTAGGAGCGACATCAGGAGCTTACATGGAAGCACCTTCGCAACCTCAAATGAGAAGTTTTCAGGGGAACACGCAAAGTGGATTCAACTCAGGATGGGGTGATTGGAACCATGAATTGAATGCTATTGAATGTAGGGATGTTTGGAGAGATACGATGATGATGAGGACTAATTATAACTATGATTATTCCATGCCGATGCTCCAACATTTGGCACAAGATGCCAATTATGAGGTACCTCCCTACTAACCACCAAATGTTCCACCATACCCATTGCCATATGACCCCTATCCTGGTCCATACCCATATCCCTATCCTGGGTATTCGCCATTTCCCGAGCCATACCCCCATATGGTAGACTTCCCGAGTATGGTAGTTCAGGTGTCAACGTTGGAGGACCAAGTTTCAATCCTGGAGGGTCGAGTTATTATGCTGGAGGTTCGTCATCAAGAGCTGGCAAGAAGAAGAGACGCGTGGTGGATGACGATGATGAGGAAGAAAGCGAGGATGAGTTCGTTCGTTCTGATATAGATGATGACGATGACGAGTGATCATCGTATGATTTATGGCTGGTATTAAAAACAATTATGTGTGTCGAATAATTTCTATTTCCACTTCTTTAACTATTTCTTTAGGATTATTAACTTAACTTTTTATTTATTTGGTTTAGACATTTTTGTTTGTTTGTTCTTTTGTTTGTTTCGTATATGTTGCAGTTTTCTTGCAGGAGTTTGGGTAACGGAAGCATATAGTTGATCACCTTTTGGAGTCATTAGACTCATTTGCTTATTACGATCAAATATGCATTTTGCGTATTTAACTTCGGTATTTTCTAAATTTTTCCATTTCCTTTACTTTGAAGTCATTTTTATTACATTGAGGACAATGCAAAACTTAAGTGTGGGGGAGGGAAGAAAATAGAAAAATTGCACATATTTTTAAATTTTTTATTTTAATCGAGAACTATAGTAACTAGAGATAGTTCGCCTTTCAGATTATAGTTAAAATAAGGTTGATTTGATGGTAAATAATAATAATATTTTTGGAGCATAAATTAAGTTTAAAGAACAATTCGTCTCGGAATTGATAACATTTGCTAAGCACAATTTTATACCCTTATTACTACAAGTTTTGAGGATTAGTTTTTTGTATATGAATAGTGTTTTCATACTATTTATATATTTCATTATGAGTGTGCCGGTGATTGTGTTAATTCTAGAACTTGTACTTATTATGCATTACGGTTAAAATCATTTTCGAATGATGAGGATATATTCATATGATAAGAGGCAACCTTAGGAATAAAACCAAATGGCCATCCGTTTACAAAACAAATTTTTGCTAACCACATCGGTTAGTTAACCTCGTATTTGGAACCCATTTGTTAGCGTTTATCTTTAAGGCTAGATACCCCTAGTTACACCCTTTGAGCCATTCTTTTTCTTTTGTTACATCCAGAAAAATACAAAAATATTTTACACTTTAAACTTTAGCCTAACCCTTGTCAAAGTCTAAACGGTGGATTGCTAGTTGCTTGATATGAAGGATTGTTTTTGATGATTATGAGTTAGACACACTTTGATGTTTGTGTGTACCATTTCAACAAGATGAAGGTGCGCAACTTCTTATTTGTATTTTTTGTGGTGTATGCTTATGCGAAGTGTGGGGGGAGTTGTGTTTAGAAAAAAAAATAGAATAAGTCATCGCAACTATAAGATGACAATTATAGCGAATGTGCTATATTATGAATAAAAGAAGTTATGAGATATGTTGTTGAACCAATGAGCTAGGTATGAAGAATTCTAAAATGGTGGATCGATGTATCGAGATATGGAAAATTCGAAGAGGAGAAAGAAGGTAACTATGATCATTTATGGGATTTGTGGTTTGGTTTGTGACTAGCAATTATGGGACTTAGACTTGATTTCATTTTTCTTTTAAAACCAATTTCATATATATTCCCATGCCTTATCCTTACCTTTTTGAGTTAGTGTAATTATTAAGTGTATTGAAAAGTAGTGACCATCCGAGTTCATGAGGATCTAGAAAACGTGCTAGCGAACTAAGGTTATCCTTAGTGACCATCCGTTCTTTAGTGATACTAGAATTCGTAGCAAGCTATCTATTACGATTTACACAAGATATTTACATGAAGGTTTTATTAACCCTTAGCCAAAACATTACAACCCGAATAAAAGACCTCTTTGATGAATTATTTCATTGTTTTGATACTTGTACAAGCTTATGGTAAGAAACATTAATCATGACTGAGCAATGAGTGATCTATTAATCATACCACATATTGAGTGATGAGTGAATTTCAAATATCTTCGTAAGGTGCTTAGAATTGTTGTCGTGTTCTTCAACTTATTTAAAGTTCAAATAAGATGTTTGCATTATTTCCATTAACATCAACTTTCTTTTGATTAAGATTTGCTCGAGGGCGAGCAAAGCTCAAGTGTGGGGGATTTGATAACGCTCAAAGTTAACATGCTTTTAGAAGCGTTATTGTTGGTTTTTCGTATGGAAATTGGTCATATTTGTATACATTTGTTACTTAATCATGGAAAAGTGTTTATACATGCAAATATAGCCAAAAGCAGGAAAAAGTGATTAAAAATGAAGAAATGAAGTGATCATGCAAGTTTGAAGAGTTTCGAGAGAAAAGAGAAGGAAGAATTCGACACATGGGCAAAAGGATTTGATAAAGACGAGCTTACTATACATATTTATCAAGGAAATATCAAGTTCTAATGAACAAAGACATGCCACGAAGAAAGAAAACACATGCGAAGAGAATCGACGAAGAAAAGTCAATAAAACCATTTCAGGAGGCATCCAGCCGATCGGATGCAACCCGTATCCGATTCGGCTGGATCTGACCTTAAACCACCATCCGATCGGATGGACCTCCAACCGATCGGATGGTTGGTGACTGCTGTTACAAAAATGCATTTATGGGTGTATTTACTCCCCATAATCATTTGTGGCTGATCATTTCTGGTTATTAACTAAGGAGGGACGTTTTTGCTTGGAAAAGAAGAGTTATGAGGCTATATAATGAGTACTTAGGCTCTAGATTACATTTACCACCAATTATCTATCTTATTGTTACACCAAATTGTTACTAGTTCATTTTCTAAGTTACTAAGTGTTGAAAAACGTCCAGAAAGAGTTGAGTTCAAGTCTCAATCTTTGGTTCGAGTTGGAAATTGTTCACTTGCATTGGTGAATAGTTTATCTAGAGTGTGGTTGCTATAGTTCCACGTGTTTCTTGTCATTGTAATTCTCAAGCTAGGTACACCTTGATTCTTATAATGAACAATTGTTACTTTACGTTTAATGAAAGTTTTATTATCTACTGGTGTTTAAATATGATTGCTATGGAGAATTTGTGATATACTTGTGTGTATGATGTGATTGGTTATGGAGTATTCTTTTACTAAAAAGGTGATGCATGAAAACATATCTATTTTATGAGTTTGTTGAAGTAACATCTAATCTTGCTTAATTTGTTGGTAAAAACAATCTTTGGGAAAATAGGTCCGAAAGGATTTTCAACTTGTTTTTATTCCAAAACATTAGTGCACGAATTAGTATGGAATATGATGCTTGACACCCATCTTATTTACTTATTAAAATGGATTTTGAGAAGATTTCATCACGAAAAAGGACCGAAAGGATTCGTAGGAATTCGTAAGAAAAGAGTTGATTTTCTAAACAACCATGTGATTATAGAATTGTCATACTATCTTGATATGCCTGAAAGGAGTCATTTAGTTGATTGAATTCTTAGTAGTAGTTAAGACATGACATACATCATAGATTGTATAACTACTCATTTTTAGTTGCGCATCATAACAAGTTTTACACCAAACTTTATATTCAAAATTGCCACAATACTCCTTATGACCAATCTAGGAATTATACACAAGTATATGTTTAGTTCTTATTTGATTTCTCTTAAAATTAATATTCATATAAACAAGGATTGACAACCTTTGTTCGACAAACAATTTTTACTAAAAAACAACAAATCCCTTGGGACGATCTCGACTTACCCACCTTTACCACATCGAACGAGTATACTTGCTCGTATGTGCTAAATTATTAATCGGATAAATCGTGTTTATAAATTTTAAAACTTGCACTAACAAAACGCACATCAGGTGTGAGCTGTTGATATTGATGCATCATGACATGGTGTTGATGATTTGGATATGGATATGATTGTGGGTTTTGTTGTTGAAGATACTGCTGCTGTTGTTGACGAAATTGTTGTGTTTGATGATATTGTTGTTGTTGATGAAGATTATAGTACGGTGGTTGAGACATGATGAATGACTTGTGTATGAATGGATCTTGTAGAAGGTGTAAGTGTTATGCCAATTCTCGAAAATAATCCCAAGTATGTTCCCAAAGCTTAAAATATTGAATATCTCGAAAATCAGTCAAAGTCCAAAAGATTTCGAAAATTTCAAAAGATCTCGATACTTTCAAAAAGATCTCGAAAAAATCAGTTTATCGAGAAAATTTTGTTAAATTTTCGAGAAATTTCTCTGTAGTTGAAATTTGTAAAGTTTTCGAAAATTATGAAAGGATTTCGAAAGTTTTCCAAGGATCTCGAAAATCAAAAGATTTCGATAAGCCAGAAAAGATCTCGAAAAAATCAAAATTTTCAAAAAAATTCCACAAAATTTTCGAGATTATACAATAACGAAAATATCCAACGAGTCGAAGTGTTTTCTTTCTTGTACAAGAGAGAAAAGCACTGAGTAACCAACGAAAACACCTTAGGAGCAAAAACCAAAGATCTCGAAAGTTAGGGTTTAATTTTCTCGAAAAAAGGTACAATTTAGGCAGATTTTTGATTTTGTTAAAAGCAAGCCAAAAACACGTTTTTATTCCAAGATTCTTGTACAACTAGCTTTAAAATGATGAAATCTTAAAGAAAGTTGCAAACTTGAACCACTTTTTGAAAATTTGAAAGATCTCGAAAAAAGGTACAAGTTTTGAACCGTACGAATTTTTCAAAAAAATTTGATATTTTGTTGATTGTTTAGGTTTGTAACACAAGTTTGATAACAAATATGTGATAGAAACACGAAACAAACAAGAAAGTAGCAAACTTTAATGAAAAAATAACGAATAAAAGCTTGTTTTGGGACGTTAAGAACAAAAACAAAAAACGTACACCTACTATTTGGCGTCTGATACCACTTGTTAGGTCACCATTTTGTAAACACAAGTATAGATTTGTAAGAAATAAGATGAGAAATAGAGTTTGGTTGATTAGATCAAATGAGAAGATTAAAAGTGCAAGAGTTTCTTTGTGTTATGAAATAACCAACAAGAAATAAGATAACATGAGTATCCTATTTATAGGAGAGGAGCTAGGGCATCACTCCCTTTCTCCTTCCTTATTCTAGATGTTGGGCTTTAAGGCCCATTGGACGTGTCCAAAGTCTTACACGTTCCATACATAACATAATTAACTTAGCAACCTATTACAAATGATGAAATAACTGAGACTTGATAAAATGTAGATAAACTTAGGTTCTAACACAAGTGATTTTCTGAATATCACTTGTGATATTCAGAATATCACTTGCGATTTTCATGTTACAAAATATTTCTTGAATATCACTTGTGATATTCAGAATATCACTTGCGATTTTCATGTTAGAAAACATTTGTTGAAAATCACTTGTGATATTCAAACACACAATGGTGTTTTAGTATCACTTGTTCAGAATAGTTTTAGTATCGTCGTTTGTTTAGTTTGCGTTAGTTAGTGGTCTGATTTGTTGTTTAGGCGTTTGTTAAGATGTGATAGCGTCGTGAAATGTAATGAGATTGTTAACTTTAACTGATGTGGGATTATTTGTATGGTGAAATAACTTTAAAACATGGGGAGGGTTTACCTCATAACTTTTATAGTTTTATATTTCATCCAAGTAGCAGTTTTCTTTTATATAAGATCATTAATACATTTTATCGCCGCTACATTACACGACGCTATCACATCTAAACAAACACCTAAACATCAAATCAGGCCACTAACAAACGCAAACTAAATAAATCACTTGTGATATTCAGAATATCACTTGCGATAGAATATCACAAGTGATATTCTGAATATCACAGAATATCACTTGATATTTAGACTAGTGCAACATGAGAGTTATATCTTTGTAAGTACTTGATATTTCGACTAGTGCAATATTTGGACTACTATTTTTTTGTGATATTCAGAATACCACTTGTGATATTCAGAATATCATTTGCGATAGAATATCACAAGTGATATACTGAATATCACAGAATATCACTTGTGATATTCAGAAACGTATGGAAATAATCGAAAACATTTAAAAATGAACGAAATCGAATGAAAACGGACGAAAATAAATGAAAACAGAAAAAAGTAGATGAAAACGTATGAAAACGTATAAAAATGGACGAAAACGTATGAAAACTAACGAAAACATATGAAAACGGACGAAAACGTATGAAAATGGACGAATATGTATGAAAACGGACGAAAACGGGCGAAAACGTAAGAAAACGGGCGAAAACATATGAAAACGGACGAAAGCGTATGAAAACGGACGAAAATAGAAGAAAACGGAAAAGAAACGTATAAAAACGGACGAAAACGTATAAAAACGAAGGAAGACGTATGAAAACAGACGAAAACGTATGAAAACGGGCGAAAACGTAAGAAAACGGACGAAAACATATGAAAACAGACGAAAATAGATGAAAACGTAAGAAAATGGATGAAAATGTATAAAAACGAACAAAAACGTATAAAAACGGAGGAAAACTGGCGAAATCGTAAGAAAACAGACGAAAACGTAAAAAATGACGAAAACGAATGAAACGTAAAAAAAACCGACAAATATATATGAAAAACGTATAAAAACGTAAAAAACCGTAAAAAAATAGAAAAAAAGAAAAAAAAACGAATTAAAAAAGAGCGGAAAAAAACGTGAATTAAAGAAAAAACATTAATTAAAAAAAAATACAAAAAAGAAAAGGAAAAAAAATTGAATAAATAAAAAAGACAAAAAGACAAGAAAAAAAACATGGACTTAGGTTGCCCTATTAAATCTTAGGTTAATCCCCACCATTAGATCAAACTAGATGGATGGTGGGGATTTGTCCTTTAGTTTGCAACAAAAACTTAGTTTCTAAAATAACTCACCTCTAAACGTGTGATGATTTTTGGCTAGGTACAAACATTGTGTAAAATTTTATTTATCCAAGTTATAGATAGTATACTGTATAATATCCAAGTACCAAAGTTCATATACTTAGGTTATAAACGTAATGTAATGTCTTAGATTATAAAACGTCTCTTCAAAAGTTTAAAGTTAGAGGGGTATTTTGGGTATTTTACATGTTTCAGAATCAGTATTTATAAATTATTATTATTATTATTATTATTATTATTATTATTATTATTATTATTATTATTATTATTATTATAAAATTATTATTATTTTTATATTATTATTATTATTATATTAATATTAATATTATTATATATTACTTTTATTATTAACAATATTTTATTATTATTAATATTATAATTTATTATTTTATAAATAAAAATATTATTAAAATATTTATTATTTAATAAATAATAATAATATTATTATTTATTATTATTAATATTTTATTAATAATATTAATATTTTATTATTTTATTTAATTACTTATTATTATTATTATTATTATTATTATTGTTGTTGTTGTTATTATTATATATTATTATATATTATATTATTATTTTATTATAATAATAATTATTATTATTATATTAGTATTAATATTATTATTATATTACTTTTATTATTATTATTATTATTATTATTATTATTATTATTATTATTATTTATTTATTATTTAATAAATAATAATATTATTAAATTATTTATTATAAATAAATAATATTATTATTATTAATGTTTTATTAATAATATTAGTATTTTATTATTATTATTTTATTTTACTATTTATTATTATTATTTTATATTATTTATTATTATTATTTTTTTTTCTGAATTACATTACGTTGCGAGTAAACCAAACAAAAAGACAGATTTTATCAATTACAATTCAAACAGATTACAATTACAACACATTCTAATTCTTTGAATTACAATTAATTCAAATTACAATTCTTTCTAAATATTACGATTATTTTAAATTCATTTTGTGAACCAAACGCACCCTTTGTTTTGTATAAGTGTAATTTCATATGTGGATCCGGCCTTTCATTGAAATACATTTTGGGCTGTAGACTTTGTTGTACAAGCTTTTTTGTCCACTATAATTATCCGCTTATTGGCTATGTTTGGCAAAAGTAGCTGTGAGCAGTAGCAATGAGCAGTAGCAGTGAGCTGTGAGCAGTAGCTGTGAGCAGTAGCCAAAAAAGCTCACAGCTTCATAAAGAAGCATTGGGAAAATGAGCTTTCCTAAAAAGTAGCAAAGCCCACAGCTCTCATGCCAAACGAACATCAAAAATCAAAAAGCTCATTGTTCACCGCTCATTGCTCAAAAAAGCTTCAAAAAGCTTTGTGCCAAACACAGCCAATGGCTTGATTTCTTCATATCGTGATGTGTCACCCGAATGCAATTAGGTAGATAATTAGTCAGTTTTCCATATTTAAAAAATATTTTATACACTGTGTTAGATAATTAGTCTGTTTTTCCATAAGTGTTCAACACATACTCATCTATTCGTATCGTAATGTATCGCCATTTTAGCAACATACCAAATATGTTATTTTATGTATTTATGACGGAACAAACAAAGTAATATATCAGTATTTTATCCATCATTAATGCACGAGTGCCTTTGCAATATAAATACTAACATTTTGCATGAACGGAATAACTTATATTAACAATGGCATTCATTGTGGTAAAAATAAGTTTCTACGTAGAATGAACTTATTCTAACTAAATGATTTTCATAATAACAGTGTGAGTTTCTTGAGTTAACATTACTAATATATTTTAGTTAACAATCATTTATAAGGCCATATTGTTAGAGCATGGCCGCATGGGGTACGGTGGTGCCATGGCCACCCGCCCATTTTGACCGACGGCTCACTGTACCGCATCTCGCGTCATAGTCCCTTGCGCCGTCCCAATGGCTCAGCGCGGTGGGTTTTTTTTTTTTTTTTTTTTTTTTTTTTTTTTTTTTTTTTTTTTTTTTTTTTTTTTTTTTTTTTTTTTTTTTTACAAAAATAACACATACACAATATAACTAAAATAACTCCATTAAAAAAAAAAAAAAAAGAAAAAAGAAAAAAAATTGCATTACAAAAACAACATACAATTAAAAAAAAATTGCATAAAAACACAAGGCTAAAACTGTCAAACACCCAAAAAATAAAAAGAAAATCACAAAGGACTAAAATTGCAAAACACACCAAAACTTGCTTCTTCCTCGTTGATCTGGATTTATCTCTCTTCTTTTTTTTT
>LBNU01024225.1:25308-137597 GCA_014162995.1 Artemisia annua | reverse complement strand
AGCAAAAAGATCAGATGACTGTTATGGATACTACTGATGATATGATGTTGATGGCTGACACAGAAGAATTTCAGGTAACAGACTCAGGCCCAGTGTATGACACTGACGGTCAGTCTCAGGTATGTGATAACTCATGTCTCATTCACGACATTGTCTCTCCTTCTATCTCAGAAACGAATGAGGTCCAAGTTGTTCAATCTGATTTCCCGTTATCTACTCATGAGAATGATCAAATGTCCATAGTGGTTATATTTGATGACTATGATCAAATGAATCCAGTTGTTACATTTGATCATCCTGCCACACTGACTAATGATAACGATGGTCAACTTGAACCACATGAACCTTTGAATGATTTAGAAACAGAACTCAGACAACTTCTTTTGATTTCTCAAAATCAGAATATCCAATGCCAGGGGTTGAATGCAAAATTAAAAGCTAAGAATAAACTTTTATCACGAGAACTTGAGCATTGCAAACTACAACTTAAGATTTTTGAAACAAAAGATGCTCAGGAAACAAGCTTAGATCTAATCACTCAAAACGTTAACGACTTACATAATAAACTAAGCATGATCAATGAAGCTCCTTTATTTCAATACTTCAGATCTGTCATAAATGAAATTAAGTTGATAGATACTGCCATTGAACGCAATTCTGAAGTCACGGTTGCAACTTTCATGTCACTCGTTGCTAAAGAAAGGCGTGAAATGTTTGAAACTCAATTTTCTCCACCGCTTAAACGTTTGTATTCACACACCTGGTATTGGGAACAAGAATTTAATAAGGAAGTCAAAAACATTCTCGATATTTTTCAAGAAACAGAAAAATCAATTTCATTTTATCAACGTCAAAATCAATTTTTGCAAAATGAAAATGATCGACTCTTTGAACGTGTCCTCAATGATGATATTATAGCTGTGGTAATGAATTCTCTTTATGAATGTGGTACTGATACGCTTGTTTCTGAACACTGTGATGATATTGGGTTGTTGAATAAACATGTTGAGACATTAAAAAATGAGAACATGAGTCTCCGACAACAAAATGATGTGCAGAAAAAACTTTCAGATGAAATTATTCAACTCAACAAAAAACTAGAATGGTGTCAAAACCAAAGTCTTGTTTTTGAACTTGAATTGCAAAATCTTAAAACTTCAACATCTTTTTCAAATGATAATGAGGAAATTAAAAGTCAGATTTCTAAATATGAAAAAGAGATTGCTGAATTGCAAGAAGTAACAGATTTTTGGCAAAAGAGTCGAGATGAATATTTCTACTTAAACCAAAAGCTTGACAGCACCATTCAAGACAAAACGCACATCATTATTGACTTGAAGGAGAAAATTAAAAATCTTGAAAAGGAAAAGTCTGCAAATACTAAGATTGTGACACCAGGAAAACATCGAACAGATAACACTAGTAAGGATACAGCTATTCATGATTCTAACATGGGTTCTTCCACCTCTCCAGGACTAGTTATCCCTCCTAGCGTTAGCAGATCCAAGCACCAAAAAGAGAAAAAGAAGAATAGGAATTTGCGACGTAAGAGAGAGAACTTAAAAGCTATGGAAGTAGAAGCTCACCCTAGGAATTTGAATAATGATCATGTTACTATAGACTTAGATTGTGATTTGGAAACTTGTAATCCGAATCTGTCTGTAACGAATGATGTATTTCGTACTTCTTTATCGTTTAATGCATCTTGTGTGTTTTGTCATAAATCTATGTTATCTGGTGATCACTCTAAGTGTGTTGCTACTTCTTTTTTAACACGTCTTAAGAAACTTACAAAAGGCAAAAAATCTAGGCCCACTACTGCTTCAAAATCTAAGTTAGGATTAACGCCCCTTGTAGTTTCTAAGGATGTAGTTGCTACCCCTGTAGTTGAGCCCAACAATCCTAAGAACTTGCCTTCACTTCGCGAATTCACTAAGAAGAAAGCGCGATCTAGTTGGAAGTGGCAGCGTTGGTTAAATAAGATGCATAATTTTGCTTGGATTCCTAAAACTGTTATATTATGTGTTTCTAACTAACCAGAACCCACTACTTCATCGGGTTCCACCCTTACCTTTGTGCCATCGTCGTCTCCTTTGTGTGATGCAGGTGGTGCAAATCATTCTCTGGATTGTTGATAGCGGGTGTACCCGACATATGACAGGCAATCTCAAATTGTTAAGAAACTTTGTATCAAAGTTCATCGGTACTGTCAGATTCGGGAATGATCACTTCGCTGCTATTATGGGGTATGGAGATTATGTCAGTGGGAATATTGAAATTAGCCGTGTTTACTATGTTGAAGGTCGTGGTCACAATCTCTTTTCAGTCGGTCAGTTTTGTGACGGTGACTTAGAAGTTGCATTCAGGGAGAAAACTTGTTACGTACGTGATCTACAAGGGAACGATCTGATGTCCGGCACTCGCAGCAACAGTCTGTATACCATTTCCATGTCTGATATGATTGCTTCCTCTCCCATCTGCTTACTTTCTAAGGCCGAATCTACAAAATCATGGTTATGGCATAAACGAATGTCACATCTCAACTTCAAAACCATGACTGATCTGGCTCGACACAAATTGGTTGAAGGACTCCCCAGATTCAGATACGCTAAAGATCACCTTTGTCCTGCTTGTGAACAAGGAAAGAGCAAACGTGCACATTTTGCTTCAAAACAAGAACCCAGTACGGATCATGTTCTTCAGCTATTACATATGGATTTGTGCGGACCAATGAGAGTACAAACGATCAACGGGAAACGTTACATTCTTGTCATAGTAGACGACTTCTCAAAATGGACTTGGGTCTACTTTCTTCGTACTAAAGACCAAGCTCCATCCATGATAGTCACTTTTCTCACCAAAATTCAAGTTCAGCTTAGAAACACCGTCAGAACCGTCAGAACAGACAATGGAACTGAATTCAAGAATCAAACCCTTCGGGATTATTTTGAGAAGGTAGGTATTGTTCATCAAACATCTATTGCTCGGACTCCCGAACAAAATGGCGTGGTCGAAAGACGAAACCGTACTTTAGTGGAAGCCGCCCGCACAATGCTGATCAATGCACAACTACCAGACTATCTTTGGGCAGAGGCCGTCTCAACAGCATGTTATACCCAGAATCGATGTATGATCAACAAACGACACAATCGCACACCATATGAACTTGTCCACAAACGTAAGCCCAATGTTCAACACCTTCATGTCTTTGGTGCACTATGTTACCCGAACAACGATCGTGATGACTTTGGAAAGCTTAAAGCTAAGGCTGATGTAGGAATCTTTATTGGTTATTGTGAAAATTCTAAGGGGTTTCGGATATACAACCGTCGGACCAGAGAGATTCAAGAGACTATACACGCTAATTTTGATGAGCTCACTGATATGGCTTCTGAGCGCAACAGCTTAGGACCCGAACTTAACCGTTTAAATTTCCCAGATCGTTCAGATGCACCTTTACCTTTAACCCGTCAAGAATTGGAAACGCTGTTCACTCCACTGTTTGATGACTCTTTTGAGATTCGTGCACAAAATGTATCCACCGATTCCGCTGCTCAAACTGCCACTATTCCAGTGCCTGATACACCCGTTACTACAACTACTGTAGAAACTGATGCACCTCCAACAGATTCACCAACAGCAGATGAACAGACAGACTCCAACTCATACAATGCACCTGAAGATCTGAATCAACTTGAAGTACCCGAACCTGCAAATTACGATCCCAATGCATTCTTTAATCCGTTTGCACCGACTCCCAACCTTTCCGATATTCCAGAGTCGTCAACACGGGACTTGGAATCGACTAATGTGCAGCAGTTCCATAACCCTCACCCTTCAACACATCATTGGACACGTGATCACCCAATTGTCAACATTATTGGTAATCCCCAAGCTCCAGTGATGACTCGACAGAAACTTCACTCCGATGCCGAACACTGCATGTATGCACTCACCATCTCTCATGCCGAACCAAAAAGCATCAAGGAAGCAATGACACATGATAATTGGATTGAGTCTATGCAAGAAGAATTCGACCAATTCAAGAGACTAGAAGTCTGGGAATTAGTTGAAAGACCGGATGGAGTTTATGTGATTGGACTTAAATGGATATGGAAGAATAAGTTGGACGCAGAAGGTAATGTCATACGCAACAAATCCCGATTGGTAGCTAAAGGTTATAGTCAGGAGGAAGGAATCGACTTTGAAGAATCTTTCGCACCCGTGGCTAGACTTGAAGCTGTACGGATTTTTCTGGCATACGCTGCTCACAAAAACATGATCGTGTACCAAATGGACGTCAAAACAGCATTTTTGAATGGTCAGTTACGTGAGGAGGTATACGTCAGTCAGCCGGAAGGATTTGTAGACCCAGAGCATCCGAACCATGTCTATCGACTTAAGAAGGCTCTCTACGGTCTCAAACAAGCCCCCAGGGCATGGTATGACAAACTTACTGCTTTCTTACTTGCTAATGGTTTTACCAAAGGTTTGATAGATCCAACTTTATTTATCCAAAGACACGGGGAAGACGTTTTAATCGTACAAATTTACGTAGACGACATTATTTTTGCATCTACTAACAAAAAGTATTCTAATGCTTTTGCAAAATTAATGAAACTAAATTTTGAAATGTCAATGATGGGTGAACTTACGTTCTTTCTAGGATTACAAGTTCATCAATCTCCCCGTGGTATTTTCCTAAGTCAATCAAAATATGCTCTTGAAATAATAAAGAAACATGGAATGACCAGTTGTGACACATACAATACCCCAATGTCAAACACCACTAAGTTAGATGCGGATTTACATGGGAA
This sequence comes from Artemisia annua, assembly GCA_014162995.1. Lineage (NCBI taxonomy): Eukaryota > Viridiplantae > Streptophyta > Magnoliopsida > Asterales > Asteraceae > Artemisia > Artemisia annua. The sequence continues at coordinate 132,780 of LBNU01024225.1, read as the reverse complement.
AATGGTAGACCCCACAAAATACCGAAGTATTATTGGGTCGCTCATGTATCTAACCGCTAGCAGACCGGATATTGTATTTGCTGTGTTTATGTGCTCTCGCTATCAGTCGCGTCCTACTGAACGTCACCTCAATGAGGCTAAACGAATCCTTCGATACGTGAAAGGAACCATTCACATGGGGATCTGGTATCCGAAGGATTCTGGTTTTGAACTAATTGCTTTTTCAGACGCTGATCATGCAGGGTGTATGGATACACGAAAAAGTACTTCTGGTGGTTTACAGTTTCTTGGAGACAAGCTTGTGTCTTGGCAATCTAAGAAGCAGGACTGCACTTCACTCTCATCTACTGAATCAGAATATGTGGCTATGGCTGCCTGCTGTGCTCAAATCATTTGGATGCGTACGCAGCTGATGGACTATGGCTACTCATTCGAGAAGATTCCGATGTACTGTGACTCAAAAAGTGCTATTGCTATTTCCTGCAACACGGTTCTCCATTCCAAGTCAAAGCACATCGATCTCCGATATCATTTCATCAAGGAGCACGTCGAGAAGGGTACAGTAGAGTTATACTTCGTGGGTACCGAATACCAATTGGCAGACTTGTTCACTAAACCATTACCACCGGCTAGGTTTACTGAACTCGTTCACCGAATTGGTATGCGGTGTTTGACTCCAGATGATTTAAAATCACTTCTGGAAAATAATTAATGGAGTCAAATATCAAAAACTATCTTTTGTAAATATTTATTCAAAAACAAAAGAAAAAATTGAAAAACCATAAAAACAAAAAGAAAAAATTGAAAAACATAAAAACATCAAAAAGATTTTTCTTTCATTTATTATTGTTCACAAATGCAAGCACACGATCTCGTTCAACACTTTGGTCTCTCAAAATTTTCCATATTTTTACGACCAAATGTTGAGGGGGAGAATGTTCGTCAAAATTTCTCAATTTTACTCAAAGACGTGCACTTGCATTTTGGTTAAAAACAAAAGACTTTTTGCTTTTAATTTTGGTGGTAATTCACGTACTACAGCTACGTCAATTAAGTTTGACATTTCTTCCATTTAGGATATGCCTTAGAAGTTATTGTTGCCATAAGTCGTTAAGTTAACCGTTTAAACTTTAATTTAGGACTTATTATAGAAAACATGTAGTTAAGGGACTAAAATTGCCAAGTTGAGAAAGTTGGAAAAATATCCTACCAACCAAACTAGCCCCCCCCCGTTTTTTCATTCTTTACAAAAACAAATATCAACTTTTTCTCTCTAAACATATCAAACGGCCAAAAATCAAACTACAAATCCGACCATCAAATCTTCAAAAAGTAAGTCATTTCATGATCTTTACGTTATTATAACATAGGGTTTTCATGGAATTGAGAAATTAATGGTTAGATTTTTTGTGGTTTGAATATCGAGACTTAGGGTTTGCGTTAACTATTGAGATCATTGATTATGGTTGTTTAGGTTGATTAGACATAGGGCTTTTGTATTGTTAACAGTCTTAATCATGCTAGCATACTCTAATCTTAACCTGCAACATGATATAATGATTTTCGATGACACCTAGTTTTTCGACAATTTGGGTTTTTGAGAGTTAGTGTTATTTTGTTTGATTTTATTGGTGGGATATGTTAGTTAGGCGTATAAGAACATGTCTATATGCTTGAATTGTTTCAATTACATGAATGGTAGAATCTAGATGTTCTTAAGGTATCGTAAATTTGGGTTTTTTCTTTGTGTCGTTGTTTGTTCTAATTTAGTGATCATAACATGTTTGTATGGGCTTGAATTGCATGAATTCATTAACATTACAACATGGTTTCACTTTGCTTGAAATCTAGATAATTTAGGGTTTATACATGTTATCGAAAACTTGCATATATTTGTTGTTTGTGTTTTTAACATTGTTTATGTGCTTAATTGCATCAGGTTCACTCAAGGAAACAACAAAATCATACAAACGTATGTCATCGTGAAATCTCGAAAATTCTTGTATAAGAATTTTCGATAAGTGAAAGTTATCGAGAATATTTATCGAGATTTTCGATAAGTTATCAAGAAACCTCATAACTGATGTTATCGAGATCTCTTTATACCTTATCGCAACCTTTCAATAAGTATTGTCGAGATCTCAGAGTTTTCGAAAACCCAAACTTATCGAAATCATGGAAACTTTTTTTATCACCATCCCTGGATTCAAGAGTTATCGAAAACATTTGTATTACAAGTTATCGAGAACTTTCAGTATTGAAAGTTATCGAGAACATACTATACAAATTTTATCGAGATCACTGAATGGAGAGTTGTCGAGAATGCAGATTTGCAAGTTATCGAGATCATACTTAGATTAATTTTTGAAAAAGTTTGTATAACATGTAAACTTTATAAAACTAAGTTGTATTCTTGTGAACTTGTAATATTGTGTATGTGTCCATTGCATCATTAACTTGTGGATGTTTAGTGTTTGTGTAATCTATTGGATGTACTTAATTTGCATAATGTGTTTTGAATGCTTATCGTTACGTCTTAGATTATATGCAATTTATCATCGTCATAACAACATCTCACGTATTTAATGTACTTTGCATGCAAAATGGAATAGGAATGGCCTTAAGTATCAAACTCGAACGTTAACTTACAAACTAACAAGTTGAATGTTTAATCTTATGACATTACATTTTCAGTACACTATGGCTCAACAACAACAACAAGGAGAAAATGCACCAGCACAGAACCTTCCACTCGTCACTCTTGGTGAAATTGTTCCAGCTGACTACAATGTTACTATTGCCAAAAAAAACGCTCGCATTGACTTCAACAAGCTCAGAATTACTGAAGATTCTTGCCAGATAGTCAAAGACATTCTTTTGGCACATCCATGTAAGAGCATGCTAAAGAAGTCTTCTTCTGTTCCAACCTTCTACATCCACCAATTCTGGCACACTGCTAAGGTTAACTTGGACGATGCTTCATTCAAAGTCACTCTAGAACGACAGGAGTACGAAGTTGATCTAGATGTTCTAAGGACGGTTCTCATGCTTCCTACTTCCGAAGAGTATGAACCAATGTTGATAGAGATTGAAATACTCGACTACATGATTCAGCTTGGTTATGATCTAGAAGAGTCCTCCAAAATAATATTGTCCAAATTCAACGTCAAGAATCTACCTCAACCTTGGATAACTTTTTACATGCTAATCATTAGATCAATCACGGGACGGAAAAGTGGTCATGAACATCCCCGACTATCCAATCTGCAAGCATTCTGGGGGATGATGAGCAGGACTAACATAGACTTTGCCGACCCAATCATGAGCGACATCGTCTTTCAGATCCACACAACTGGTCGAACCATGATTCCTTTCTTGAGGTTCACCAAAATGCTCATTGACTACCTCTGCGGCAAAACTCCTGAGTTTCGCCAAAGAATGTTTGACCGTACCGAAGACAAGCACAATGTTGTGGACGATTACAAGATTGCTTTCGTCAAGTCTATTCAGTTCACTCCAAGGACTAGTGGCGTGAGAATACCAGACAATCTTCTGAATGACAAAATTCTTGTATCTTCGAACTACCGAATCTACGACTTGGCCTACAAAGCCGGGAGAGTAGGCATTTCAGAAACCGAAGAAATTCCTAGATACATAAGGGAAACTCGCAGCCAGAGAGGTGCAAAATCTGGAAGCACCGGCAGTACTCCAACTTCTAAACAACCTAAGTCCAAGCCTGCTGCAACCCCAAAACGAAAAGTCATTAGGAAGAAAGTCGCTACACCTGAACCATCACCACCACCATCAGAAGCTAGTGGGTCAGAATTTGGCTCTGAAACCGAAACCGAAACTGATGAAGAAGGGGACTATGAAAGAAGGTATACAGCTCAAGAGGATCCTGAACTCGAACTGGCAAAACAAATAAGTCTAGGAACACTCACTGAGCAACAACAACAACCTAGAGGAAAAGGAATAGTCATCCGTGAACCTGGGCATGATGATGAAGAAACTGTACAACCTGAACCTGAACCCTTGCCTGACAAAGGTAAACTGAAAAGCATTATCGTTGACACACGAAACCTGGAAAAGGAAGAGCAGAAAAAGATCAAATTGGCTGCTCGTCTCAACCTTCAACTACTACAAGCTCATCAGCAACAACTTGAACTCCAAGCTAGAGAAGGTGGTTCTAGCCGTACCATGATATCTCCAACAGCAACTGAAACAACAACCGAACAACCGGAAAAGGATGCTGAGGGAAACACTATCATGAAAGACGCTGGAGAAGAAAAGGCTGCAGATGAACAACTAAAGGAAACTGAGACAACACCTCCAGAGTTCGAAGCCAAAGGTCAGGAAGAAAAGGAGTTGACTGAGAAAATATTAGAGGAAACGGCAGAGGAAAATCTTGATGATCAGCCTAATAATCAAGATCAAGATGAACAATTCTTCGATGCCGACATGCCATCACCGCCAAAGGAAAGGTCTCCGACACCCGAACAACCTCCAATCCCTCAAGCAGAATCAGACAAACAAGCAGAATCATCATCATCATCAGACCAGTCACCACCACCATCACCAAAAGCAAAGTCAATTCCAATACCGAGAATGAAGAAAGCTAGTCTGAAAACAACCAAGGCATTTTTACGGGCAAGGCATGCTGCGGGAACTTCAAGAACTAGGAGAACACCACAACAACACGATGGTGATCTTCAAGTCCAAATGAAGAAGATGACAACATTGGTTGCTCAGCTCTCAGATGAAGTAAAAGAGCTAAAGCAGACAAAAGCTCAGGTTGATAAGTACAAGCAAGCTGATATGAGTAAGATGATCAGAAAATACACCAATGACTACTTGGCTGAGAATCTCGTGACTGCAGTATCTCCAGAGTTGTTTGAACTTCTGAGACCCATCAGAAAAGAGCTGAACACCAGGATTCAAGAAAACATCGTCAAAACGCTTCAGTCAACACCTTTCTACCTTCAAACGAACAGGCCTCCTACTGAGCCTGAGGATCTAACCGTAGAACAACTGGAAACTTTGTTAGCTTCCAAACTCACTGAGAAGGAAGAAAAGACCGATGAAGAAGCAGCATTGCTTGAATCCCTAAGGGCAACCGAGTCATGCAAAGAAGCCGCTGGCAGACGCAAACGTCCTAGGAAAGACGATGATCCGGACACAGACTCACAACGTAAGAGAACCAAGTCTAGCCGCGAACCATCATCATCCAAACAACCACCAGCATCAAAGGCTTCCACCCGCAAACCGCAAAGTTCAGCATCCAAGTCTGGACCCACAGCAGCAGAAGAACCATTCATGCTTCATCACGATGATCAACAGGAGGAACCACAACCTGTATCCACTCAAACTGAATCTCCTGAACCACAAGCTAGACCATCATCAACAACTCAGACTGAAAAGTCTAAGGGAAAGAAGCAGAAGAAGCACTCCAAACGTTTCACATGGTTAGATGCTCCTGAGGTTCCTGAATCAGACTGGGTTACCACAATGATCAAAGCTCATCCACCGCTAGAAACCGAAGAACCACTCCCGGGCAACACTATACAATACGCTCAGAGTATTCTATCGGGTCTTCAGCTGGAGAAGGTGACAAAAGCTGAACTAAAGCGGATCAACAAGGAAGCTCGTGACTTTCTTAAGGCACGATCAGGAAACAAAGTAGAGTTGGACTACCATTTGCAGAACATTGCATCAGCTTTATCAGACTCCTTTGATTGGCTCAATCCGGAATGCAACTTTGATGCACATGCAAAGCACAACGAACCGTATTTCACAGACTGGACCAAACCTTTACCTCTTCAAGGCTTTGCTGACAAGCCTAGAATCCCGTATCGGTTCTTCTTCAACTACGATCTCCGCTACCTGCAACACGACATCAAAGCTTCCAAAGATCGCTACAAGTCTTCTTTACGGATTTCAGTACCAGCTGCTCGTTATGAGATTCCAAACATTGAAGAAACCGCTCCGATATTCAGCAACTCTATTGTGGAATACAACAGAGACGCTTTGTTTGGAATTCAGAACTGGTCGGAACGACGAAAGCTCGGCTACACTCACAGACGTGAACGTACATCCGGTGATGTGAAGCACAAAGGCCGAATCGTCGCAATAATGCAAATCCTGGAAGACAAACGGTTTGATTATGTCTACATGAAGGAAATAGTGGTTAAGAGGCAAGACGAACAGCTCTACAAGTTTTGTGAAGCCGATTTCCCACATCTTTATCTAGATGACATAGAAGATATGTATCTGGAGAAAGTTCAAGGAAGAATGAGGGGCTTCCCAACGTCAACTCAGTACAACTTCATCTCTTCCTTGCTCATGTACATAAGACAACTGATCATCCGTGAACGTGTAGAAGATCTGCAGTTAGGTGTCGAAAGCTACCAGAATCATCTCAACTTGACCAAACCACAACTCATGATCGAAGAACTACATGACGCATCTCAACTAATGATTCTCCAAAAACCAAAGTTCGGGGTTACTTACCTCAACTCAAAGAATCAGCTACGGTTCATGCGGTTCGACGAGCTTCATAAGTTCTGTGATGCTACCTTGCAAAGAGTTCGTGATGGTCTAGTGGGGAGATTGACGGACGATCTGAACAAAGTAAAAGAAGGAAAGAATACCCGTTGGAATTCTAGCACAAGAAGAATGGTAAAGAACTTCATCCATGCCATTGAAGAAAGGCTCAACCGGAGGGAACAGATCAGGAGGCTGGAAAGTTATATCGGGGTTCGTCCATCGTTTCCGATCCTGACATTTCAAAGGCCCAACGCAAAGTTCACCGACTTCAATGCCTTGACCTCATCTCAGACTTAAGCTTCTGGTATAACCTTTCATTATTTCCAATTCATTCTTGATTATTGTGAATTATTAAGGCTTGTGTACACATAACAGTGCACAACCCATACCTTGTAAAGAAAGGACCCTGTGGTACGCTTCAGTGCTACAATCCTAAGATAAGGAGCGAAGGCTTCTTACTTTTGAGTAGAATTTATCAAACTTTTCAGATTTTCACAATTCTACTCAAAAGACAAGTATTTCACCTCAATGAGTATCCACAAGTTGAGGGGGAGTACTTGTACCAAAACATCGTTCTTAAAATCTCAAATCTTTGATGATAACTCCCCATAAGACTCAAAAAGCATATTTTAATCAAAATCGTTTGCAAAAACAACATTTGATATGCTATTTTTGAGGGGGAGAAGAAGAAAATGATTAAAATATGATGTGGCAAAATTGTATCTCACTCGAGCTCGACTCAGAATTGACCCAAGAATTGACGAAACAAAAACCGTTAGTATTCGAAAGGATTTATCCGAGTAGATTGTACCGTTTCGAGAAACTCTTTCTAGACGTTACTTTGACGGGTCTAACTTCCTTTATGGAATGTTTACAACTTCAAGGTAGTTATTAGGGCTAGTTGTCACCTAAAAACTGACAATGCATCCCTTTAACTAAGCAACGTAACCGTGTCCCTCGGGTACATGTCTATTAAGAGTGGATCAATTCTAAAGTGCTAACTTCTCCCGCATGTGTTATTTTCCGCAAAATATTCATAAGCACATGTGGAGGGGGAGTATTTCATAAGAAAATAAAACCCTCAAAGTGTTATAAAATGTTTTTTTTCACAAACACTTTGAGAGATTTTCAAATGAATGGTTTCAAAAGGCATCACTAGGATAGTCATGGAGTTATAAGGTGACTAAGGTTAGGAATAACCGTCCTATGATCCGCCTAAACCGGAGGGATCTACCCAAGGACATCACCAATAGTTAGTATTTAGAAGTCCTTAGGTATGATTCGAAAAAGGAGAAATGAATGAAACGGAGAAAGAAGGGGTTGAAGAATTAAAAAGAAACGTTATGAAAAGGGTGAAAAGAAATGAGCCCTCCAAATTATTCAACCTTAGGGCAGACACCGGGTTCAATTCATATGCTACTGGTTGTTGCTAAGGCGACACCGGTATTGAAGATAAAAGACGTCATGGACCCAGTGACGCATGCACCTTAACCTTCTAGCCACTCGGGTATCTCTCAAAAGATACTTGTTTCATTCTCACGGGGAACCATTGTAATCTATCGACCTTCTATTTAGAGTCGGTTGATATTGAAACAGGAAACCCTGCCCCAATCTCCGCATAGGAAACCATAAGTTGCACTAATTGAGTCTAGAGCCACGAGATACATCAAAGATCTCTTAGGTACACTTAGTAATCTTACATTGGTTGTTCTACATCAATGGACACCAATTGTAAATTATCGAGTCCTTTGCAAATCTTAGCAATCTGCGTAGAACGTTCATGAGGGATTTATTTAGGTATTTCTCGAATGATTGAACGGAAATCCTGCCAGGGTCAACATCAAACAGCCCTGACAGCAGGTCACTTTGGTAATTCCTCGTGGGTTACGCTTAGTGTTTACGATGGCTTCAAACGGTCTACAGTCGTGGGGTGATCTCCAGCGACTCACCTAATCGTGGGTGTACTTAGTTGTGCCCGTGTAAGCTCCTTAGGGGGTATCCGATTAGGAACGGCCTTGGCGCGAATTAGAAGGAGTCTTCACAATATGCTGTTGACGAATTCTAGTTCAAACCTGTAAGTACCGGTCATATTATTGCTAATTGTCTTATTTCAGGTACAAATGTCATCTAGAACACCAACTTCCACATGCTCATACATACATCTCAAATACCAAAGAAAGCTCGATGCAACATCACAGTCTTAAACCGGTAAACTATTCAACCCCCCCTTCTAGTTTCCACAACTTCCATCACCTCTCCCACCATTCCACCGCCCAAACCTAACCCACTACCCCCACAATAAATGCACCACCCCCTGTTGCATCCCCACAGTGCAAATTGCACTTTATCCATTTTGGCGCCAAAAACACGTGGAGGGCTAGGATCATCCATTTTGCAATTGGACAGCTGGGATATGATCAGAAGCTCATGGGAACCCTAATTCAAGGCTATATAAGGAAGAAGAAGCAACAGAGAAGGAGTAGTAGAATAATTTAGTTTCATGTATGTCGTTTAGTCAAATTTTCAAATTCTAGCATATCATTTAGCTTTTAAGCATTGTATTAAGCTTTTTTAGTGTAATCTTAACCTTTTCTAATAATATAATTCAAGTAGTAATGAGAATTGTTGTTGTTGTTATGGACTAATTAGGTAACATAAGCTCCCAGAAAGCTTTTACAAGCTTTTAGTAACTCTAAAATCAGTAAAGAATCAAAAACCAGAAAATACAAAAAAAAATAGAATTAAATAGGAGAAAAATAAAAAAAAGAGAAAAAGAAGAAGAAGAAGTTGGAGCATAGTGAATACTGGTTGGCTACGGGTTAGAGACTTTGTGGAAAGTCATTAGGGTGGTTCTTGGTTCTTGGTTCATCAGTTTAAGCTTGGCTCACTTGTAAACCTATAATCTCATTTATTTGCTTTCTACAGTGTGATAGCTTATTTTATGCTTGTTCTTGTTTCTCAGTGCTTATTTGGTAATTGTTAGTTCTGAAATTGCTTTAAATCATTAGCTTGTTAATTAGTTTTCATTATTGCCCATTGTTTTATTTAACTGTCAATTTTAGCATATCCTGTTCTAGTAGTAATCTGTTGTGTGTATTGGCATTTGTGTGATTTTGTGAACTTATCTCATCATATTATACCATTGTGCACTGGTTTCATGGCATGAATCAGCAAGATCCTTTGAAAATCTCAGTTTCATAATTTAACGGTGTGTTTGGCACAGAAGTATTCTAGGCCAACATTGGTGTTTTTGTTATTGCTAGTGCTTGAGTTAACTTTCATTAAGGTCACTTAGGTCAGTCATAGCATAAAAATCTTTGGTCTTTCATAAAATAGTCAAAATCCCATTTGATCTCTTGTTGTTGATCCACTGTAGGGATTTAGGATCTCAAATCCTTAATTTTTGCTTTAAAATATGTCAACTTAGCTTAGAATAGTTGCAAACAAGTTTTATTTAACTTAATCAGTCACAAAAATAGGAATCAAATCCATTTTGGTCAAACTTTTGGTAAAATAGAAAAAGTCAAATTGTTCATAACTGTCAAATAGCCAAATTTGTTAGAACATGCACAGGGCTCAATATAGATTGGAAATGAAAGGTTCTTGTTGTTTTGTGTTCTCTAATTGCTTGTGAGTCTGAATCAAGAGATAAGTTGGATTTTCAAGCTCATTTGCTTATAAAAATTTGGCCTTAAACATAGCCTGTGAACCATAACCTCCCCTGTACCCAGTGTGCATACCAAACTTCTCAGACTTGCACAGTGATCATTAGTGGGCCCCACCCTTTGCTTATTGGCTTTTTAGAGACCTAAACCAGCTCACTCTATAGTTCAGTGCTTATTTTTGGATTTGGCACCTTTGCCCCTAGCTTAAATTGGCTCACAAAAAGCCTGCAGATCTGTGTTGCCTGTGAGATTAGCATAACTGCTTAATTGCTTGTTGTAGCTTATTTAGTGTAAGATTTTGCTTAATCCAGTTCATTTTCAGTGTACCTTCATAGTTTGCATCATATTTTCCTTCTGTGATCATATTTGTGGCTATTTGTGAGCTTAATTTCCTATTTCCAAGCTTAAAGCTTATCTGTCACAACAATAAGCTCACACACTGCTTATTTTTGAGTTCTAAAAAAGTTGTTTTTACAAAAGTTGTTCATTTTCAGTGTGTAAACAAGTTCCAAAAAGAAAAATCCAAAAATCATCACTTTTTAAGAAAAGTGATAGTTTCTATTTAATATAATTTAGATTTTTATTTTCTTTTTTAAATTTTTATTAAGTACTCTCCTGTTTTCTTAATTTTTTTAAATTCTTAGTATCTTAAAGTATTTGTATAAATATTCTTAGAATTTTCCCTGTTCATTTAGTATTTATTAGAATTAAAAACAGTTTAATTAAGAATTAGTTAATATTAGTAATTAAATAGTTTTAATAAATTTTGTTAAACAGTAGTATAATTTTATATTTTTCCTAAGTTCTAAATAATATTTAGAACTTCTGGTAATTTTCCCATAATTTCTACTGTTCATTTGGTAATTTTTAGATTTAATTTCAATTAAAATAGTTTAATTAGAAAAACCAAAAAGAAATTAGTTTAGGTGTTTAAAATTAATCTCAGATCCATTTTTATAATTTTTCTAGTTTGTATACATTATTTAGAATCTGTAAAAATTGTATTTGTAATTTTCTCTTTTCATTTTCTATTTTTCCTATTTAATCTAGTTTAATTAACCTTTATATAATAGTTTAGTAATTAATTAATAAAAGATCCACAAAAAGACAAAAATATTTATTTTTAATTTTTATATTTCTTTTAAGTCATTTTAGATTTTTAGAAATTAATTTTGCAAATTTTTAGTGTAATTTGTAATCTTAATCCTTTTTAGAATTGTTATAAATTAGTTTTAATTAACTTTTTAAATAGTTTTATTAATTAATTAATATTTAAATATTAAAATCAAAAAAATAATTTTCTTTTTAATTTAATTTTCTTTTCATTTTAATTTTGTAAAAGTTTCATTTTTACCCCTGTAGTTTGTAATTTGTCATATTTAACCTTTTTCCATTTCACATAATTAATCTGTCTGTATTAGGTTTTCCCAAGGCCTAATTTTGTTTCCCTGTAGTATAGAATTCTGTTATTTATCATTTCCATTAGTGTAATCAACTCGAAATAATCATTCTCAATCTGGTTACTATTCCCAATCACTCTTTCCATAAACGTTTTCAAAAATACAATTTCAATCTCGTCGGGATATAACGACCCGGGAATACACTGTGCTTACACCGGATCATTAATTGATCACTCTCTTCCTTATTTGACTTAGTTGACCACACCTAGTTGACTGGTTAGTTTGGGAGGAGTCAATTAGATTGCCAAACAAACATTAACTTCATGTTTTAATTTTGTTGTGCACATTGAACCATTTGGGCATATCTTCGTCTTCGTTATAAGCTTCTTGTTAAGCTTGTTGTTGCTTTCTACTAATCTCTTCTTTCAGTTTTGACATCATGCAGAATTGTCTACTCATATTCATAAAATATCTGTCACATGCATTTAATGTCTAGTTGGCAGCACTCCCTCTAAAGCCTTGCACAAATCATGTGTCAACAAATCGGGAATTCCACAGCGAACTGGATATACAGCTTAACCCTCATAAATGGCCCTTCTGTACATTGGAATTCCTTCATCATTTTTTTCCTTGAAGTGATATTTAAAATAATCAAAGCACCACCATCAATTCTTGCACTGAAGTTTACATACATGTTTGAATACTTCAAAAAAATGAAACTTTATAGCATAAGAATCGAGATACATGAGGAAGTTACCAGGCTTAACAACCTCCGTTAAGTAGAGGTTTGATAAGTGCTATTAGCCGCGCCTGATCATGACTATGCTACACGGTTCAGGTGAAGATGAACCAAAGAAATCACTGCTTTAATTAACATTTACCACCATTTTTCAAACCTGATTGGCACAGTATGTGTTATTCCACCTCTTGGCCCATCACACACATCTGCAAATTAATAAACAAAAGAAATTCAGCCATACTCTCAAAATGAATTATTATGGTTTAAAGATGTCACAAACACTCATAACAAAGGGCTGCTACCATTTTAGGTTTGTTAAAGGCCATCCAGTTCTTTACGTTGTCTTTGAATGTCTTGAAAGAAAATTCTTCATAATCAGCATAATCTTTACTAATTTAATCCATAAAAATAAACATATAGTATCAAGTTTTCATGTCATCATTTCGCAATGGTAACGTAAAATCATTCCTTTATGGGTAAGTTCAGTTATGCAAACGGGTAAATTAAAAACATTCATGCTAATAGCAACGGGTCTAATGGGACAGCTACACCAACATAAAATCATCCCTTTATGGGTAAGAAAGTTGAATGACGCAAACGAGTAAATTTAAAACATTCATGCTAATAGTAACGGGTCTAATGGGACAACTACACCTAGTTGCAAAGCCCGCCCGATGGGCCAAACACATATTGTTACATCAGTGACATGGTCTAATCCAAACACACTTCTGTAATAATCCAATCAAAACAAAACTTATTCTCAATTCCTATAGTAGCTTGATCCAAACATACCTTCTTCTTAATTTCTAAAGTAGCCTGATCCAAAAACACCTTATTCTTATCTCTGTAGTAACCTGATATAAATATTAACTCAGCACCTAATACACCTTACTCTATAAGCTTTTAAAGCCACTTACTCTTATATAAAATTGGATGGGATAGTTAGCGAATAATGATAGCTATTTTTTGTTCGGTGACAATTCAAAAATAGTAAAGGCTGTATATCGTGCTTTCTTTGTTAATTACTGTAACTTAAATAAAACCACTGTCGAGATCAATGTAGTGACCCATTGGAGTCGAAACCATATTTATGAACAAAGGTTCACATTATTTCCAGTCAAATTTATAATGTACCATATGTATAACCTATAGATATTTTCTCATCACATTGTAATTACCTGTAGTTAGGAGTCGGTTGTGGGTCGTGATCTTGATATAAAGGTATAGGATCGTCATTTGTCACTTTTTTTTGCTAGAAACTTACCTCCACATCTAACGTATTCTTTACACCTGAAAAATCACAACACCAAAAAGGCCAAATTAGACCTGCACAAAAGCTTTTTTTTATGCAAATTGGTTTGGATATTTTATTGAGCATATTACCCCCAAATTACACAGTTGACTGTCACCTTTAACCGCAAATTTTGTGTATATCAGGATCGACCCGTTCACAAGTAAATGGGTCGAAATTGAACCTCTAATAATAATTTTAAACATGTAGGTTAGATAGATGAACTTACTACTAATAACTCCATCATATGGTAGTATGCCCTACCGTGCAACGGGGCAGGACCTTGTCGAGAATCTGAGAAATATCTTGTCCTGAAAACAGCATACGCAAACTCATTAGCCAGGGACATACTTTATAACTTGATCCATGATAACTAACAAAAAAGAGAATTAACTGTTTGGAATGGTTCCAATAGTGAGGGTGGAATATTGTTGATATACGAAGAAAACTATTACCGTAATACACCAGGGCATGTACCTTAAATCTCCATAAACAATCTATTGTGCGACTTCCATTATCTACACNTTTTATCACCTCTGTGAAATTGCCCTTGCCATTCTTTCGGACAATTCTTCCATTCCCAGTGCATACAATCGATGCTTCCAAACATTCCCGGAAGTTTATGAACCATGCTATGTGCTTGGTATAAGTTGCGAATGTCTTCCTCGGTTGGTTTTCTTAAAAACTACCTCTCATACAACTGGATTATGCACATAGTAAAAAATCTAGACAATCGCGTGCACAGTGCTCACCAATTTGTAAATACTCATCTAATGCATCAGGTGCTATCCCGTAAGCCAATTGGCGTAGGGCACATGTGCATTACATAATCACACTAAAACTCATTATACCACAAGCATTTGGTCGTTGTCTAAAGAAATCAAAATGCGCAGGTAGATGATCATTATTTTCAATAAATGCTTCAATACCTTGGACTATTTCTAAAAATAGTGTGGAAAACTAGAAGGGGGGTTGAATAGTTTACCGGTTTTTAATTTAATTATCTTTTGAAACTTTCCGTTTAATCAAGATATGAACACAAAGACAATATGTAATATGCAAGTATAAAGAAAGAAACAATCAAACCATGACACGATTTTTTATGGTGGTTCGGCTACAAGGAACTCTATTTTCCTTACCCTACGTCCACGCCCCGAGTATCCAACTCGAGAGTTTCTTTCACTAGTCAACAAGCTCCTTTCACAGGCGGAGAAAACCTTACACGTCGCTTACAAGTTTACCGACACTAAGCTAGATGTCGAGTTCTTTTACAAGGGTACAACCACTCCCGTTTGGTTCTTTTACAAGGGTACAACCACTCCCGTCACACTATGTATTTTAAGGCCTAAAATACTAACTGATCACAACTGAAAACACACAATCAAATAAAGTGTAAACTACACAAAGTCTACATGATTCTAAGCTAACAAGTCTTGCAACGTTGAGTTGAATACTTGTAACTTTATATGCACTTGTGAACTTCTTTGCTACAAAAGAATTTTCAAAACAATGAGATGTTAAAGGGTTAGATGAAAGATATGAATGTGTATGTGCAAAATATAATGAGAAGTGATAAAAAGAAAATTCTAGCAAATGACTTGGTATTTATAGCAACACATCCAGCAGGTCTGGCAGATACGGCGGAACCCTCAGAAGGGTTCCGCCCGTGTACCACGAGGGTTCCGCCAGGTCTGACAGTTTGTTTTGCCATAACTTGCCAAACCATCCAAAGTCACATCAACTAAATTCTTAGTCAAACACAAGACTTGTGTAAGAAACCTTTGGTGAGTCAAACACACAAACCTTGTGTAAGAAACCTATGGTGAGTCAAACACATAACCTTTCCTTAAATGTATGTTGACAAAACTTACCATAAATGGGATGTGACATTTCTATTTTAAGAAATATAAAAATGTTGTGTTTTATATGAAATGTAAATGTAGCAAATATCTAGTTATGCAAGTCTTTAAACTTAAATCATGTTTCACTAAAAACTAAAGTTTACACTTTGTCATTAACAAAACTTAGCAAAGATCGTAAAATATAAATAATATTTTTAGGCGATATTTGTATTAACAATCTCCCCCTTTTTGTTGATGACAAAACATAAACTTTGTTTTTAAGTAACTCACACATTTTAGTGTTAAGACTTAAAAAAAATTGTTATATCAAACTTGTTTTACTTAATTGATGAAAAACATTTTAAGTTACAAAGTTTAGATAACCTTCTCCCCCTTTTTGTCGAAACAAAAAGAAGAATAGCGTAGCGGAACTATGCACTTGCTCCCCCTTGGTCTATACTCCCCCTAAAAGGAGTGCCAAGTTGGGAAACATGGATTTTGAACCTACAAAAAAATGGTTAGTTGGTGATAATGATACATAAGCAAGCATGTAAAATTTTGACAACTCAATCACAACTCATATATGATCAACCACAAAATAAGATAGTAGTAGAAGATATCATTCCAAGTAAAATTTTGACTTTGTAAAAGTCAAAGACAAGAAATGAAAATACACTCCTACTTCTAGAAATAAAAGTAAAAAATAACCAAGAAATAAAAGAAAAAAAAAATCCTACTTCTATAAGTAGAAGACTTCCAACACTTCCTAAAATGGGGCAAAAGGCCTCCAAAAGGGCTCTAGGATTGGTTTGGATGGGAAAGAGCATCCAAACGTTCAAGGATGTGTTGTATAGCGAAGCGGGTCTCATCTTGAAAATGGTGAAGCAACATCTTGATGCTTTCACCGATTTTGACCATTTGCTCACATTGTGAGCAAGCATGGTGATGAGTGGGTGGAAATTGGTCATTTGATGATGGTGGTGGAGGTTGGTTGGTTTTGGTTTCTTGGTTGGAGGATGGGTTTGAAATGGATTCAAGCAATGTGGTTTGCAAGTCCATTTCTAGATGAAGGTGGCTTTCAACCATTCTTTGAATTTCGTCATAAGAAGGAAGAAAAGACTCAAAGAGTTGGGGTTGTGGTGGACTTGGGTGATCATGATTTTCAAAGTTTGGTTCTCCATATAGAGGACCATGGATGTCTTTGAAAATAAGGTGAAATAACCATGGTTTAGGTTGGTTGAAGGCTTGTTGTGGTGGTGGAATTTGAGCAAAAGCCTCATTGACAATGGGCTTGGTTTTTCATTTGTCAAAGGTGGTGGATTTGTTGATCTAGGTGGAAGAGCATTAAGATCTTGGACAAATGGATGTGGTGAAGTTGGAGGAGACCCAAATAACTCCATTGGTTCAAGTTGAGGTAGTGTTGATGGTGATGGGGTGTTGGATGTTAGGATTGGTGCACTTAGTGGAGTTGGGTAAATGGGTGATTTTTTTAGTGGTGGAGTAGTGTGCTCATTTGCTCCCTTGGGTGATGTGCAAAAAAAATAAAGAATTTAAATAAAAAAAACATAAGTTGTACAAAAAAACTGAATCTCAAGCACCCTTAAATATGATTGGAGAAGTACCTTGTATCAAGTTTGCGCAATAAAATTCCAAAGTAGTGCCTCCGTTATACTATCTCTCACGGGGTTATATCTGCAAAATATTACATTTTTGTTAGTCTAAAAAATTCTTGCGTATAAAAATGTCTTTTTTTTTTTTTTTTTTTTTTTTTTTTTTTTTAAATCATTTCCTATTTAGGGAGACTGTATAAGGAGGCCACGAAGTATGTAACATTTTTCATTAAGCCATCCCAACTATTGAAACTATGAGTCAGCAAATTATACATCTGGTTTAGTCTATACAAAATCGATATCTTAGAACAGCTTATTCACCAAACTATGAGTCACCAAATTATTGATATCTTAAAACAGCCTATTCATCACAAGAATATGCACATAATTATGCATTTACTACAAACCTTGATGTCATACTCTTCTCCCCATTAACATGCGTCATCAAATAAACCTTTTATCGCTTTTTTTGCATTCAAAACAACCAATATTAGTATGCCATAAACCTAATTAGAACATAAATTATGTAAACCCTTTAGCATTAAACAATGAGCAGACCTCTTCTTTGTAGATCCTGCACAAGGTGATTGGTAAATTATCTCAATATTACCGCACAAGATACCATCAAACATTTCTGCAATAAACAGTTAGATAAGATGTTAGTTGCTTTGCAAATGGACCGTAATTTTATGCTCATTAGCGGTTAGCCTTTTAGGATGCCACTATTGTGGTGTCAAGTTTTGTACTACTATTAACGCCTCAAAAGTGATAAATCAATTGTGTGTAAAAATTCTACTTCGTTCCAAAGTACTTGTACCCGAATTTGCCTCCGGGTACGTGACACGGCAATAAGAATCAGAAAACACCAAGAGTGGCTGCAAAAACACCACACAAAATTAAAAGACACATGTAACAGGTTATGAAACTAAAACTATGACTAACTGATTGATAAACATATAAGAACAAACCGTTGGGAAAAGGATCGGTCAAACGACTACTGGTTGAAACATCAATTTCAGCTGCACCAATAAGAGCAAAACACAAAGAAACATGTTCAACTGCAGTCAAGGTTTGCTTACAAACCACATACAAACGGAGTAAAACCCAAAAAAATTCATTAAATCATGAATAAGCATCATGAATGGAAGGTTACAGACCCCAATATTTACAATACAGAAAAAACTAATATTGAAATAACCTATGAGTGTGTGGCGGCTTGTGGCTGGAATTTCCGTGCGAGCTGCTGCAAACGCTTGTAGTCCTACATTTAAACCTATAATGACAATGATCGTTGGTATGTCCGTAACTATTAGTAAGAGTACCAGCAATTGTTATAACTAAATAAAATCAATCAAAAGAACCAAAAATAATAATCGAATTTTTTGTTTTATCAAAGATACCTGGTGAGCTTCGATTGCAATCTTTATTTATGATTTTGGATCACCATTCATGCACCTATGAAAAGAAGAAAAAAAAATCAAATTTAAGAGAATTTATGCTAAGACCAAATTCAAATCTTGATTCTGAATCAATCTGTTACACAATATATTTGAAACTGAAGTTGAATAAGCCCAAGAAAGTGAAACAATTGTGAGAATGATTAAACAATTGTTTGGTGTTGTCGTATTGATTGGGAGGATTCCAGGAAATGGATCCGTGATTTTTGTGATATGATTTTGAAAATGCAAATGGATCATATTGATTGGGAGGATAATCATTGACTGCATTAAAAAATTGTGAGTGAAATATGGAAGGTGTGATTCGGTTTCAAAAAATAGGAGAGATTTAGGGGAGAAAATGAAGGAGTTTAAGAGTAACCTCCGATCTTTATCAATTATGGCAGCGGAAAAAATTCAATGGGTTATAGAATTTGTTTTTCAAGTTGTAACACAAAAACCACTCTTGTCTAGTGGTTGGATTGTTGATTGTTTACATGGGAGACCGGGGTTCGAATCCCACTTGTGACATATTTTTTAGTATGAAGCTCGAAATAATGTTGCCACTTGTGACATATTTTTTAGTATGAAGCTCGAAATAATGTTGCCACGTGGAGGTGCCAACTTGTACAAAGTTGATGACTGGGCATATGACTCATATTATCCAGTCAGCACTCCATGGGTACAGCTTATGATGCATCATGTGCAAGTCAAAACTTGTCTCATATATATGTAAAGATTTTCAACCTTATGCCATAACAAGATATGATGCTTGTCATTATTTAGTTGCCATGATTTAATTCATACGAAGTTGGATATTTAAAACAATAATCTGATTCTCTATTGGAAACATGGCCAGTTATTCAACAACATATGCTTTTGTAATAAAAGGACAATAACAAAAACACGAACGCTCTTGACTTAAAAACCAAAACATATACACATGTATTCATTTATTTTTTCTGGACACACATGTGTTTATTAAAACCTAAACTTCATATCTTAACATAAACTAGACAGAAATAATTTTAAAATGGATACTAAAGGAGGTGACAAATGATTAGTTCGCATGAATGGCATTGGATACCTACCATGCCAACCTAGACCACCATAATTATTCGAATCAAAGTCCTCGAACTTGTTTTTTTCTAGCCAGCATTTCATAATATTTGAAATTTGAAATGCCACCTTGAGATAAACCATTATATTAAGAATGATTGTTAGCAGTATTAGGTAATAGGTGATGATAATAAATATGGTTGGTTTGCTATAATGGAATGAGTTATTACTTTTATGATATGTTATACGACATTACTATACAAGCACAATTAAACGTTTTTAATGACTAGTATACATAAAGGATAACAGGACCACATATTTAGGTGCAAGCTATCACAAAGCTATCACATATTAAAATGTCCATATCACTTTATTATGCAATCTTTCTTTCGATCAGATAGCAGAAACATTAATGTAGAAATGCACGTATATTACCTTGGGTTAGGATTCTCTTAACATGATATCTCATGTTAATTTTGTGTGAAAAAGAATTTAATTTTGAATACAATAAAATTGAGTAAAAGGGCGGAAAGAAAAAGAAAATGATTTTTGTTGTGTTCTCAAGTTTTTTTTTAAGAGTGAAAGTGAAAGTAAATGAATAAAATATGAAGGATTTTGCTTATAAAACTTTTACTCCACTTTTGGGATGAAAGTCAACTTTTCTTCATATTTCTTTCTTTTCATTTTACTTTCACTTTCTTCTTATTGTTTTTTTGAGAACACAGTGAAAAAAAGGCCCCACATTTGATTTCCATATCACATAAAACTCAACATGACATATCATGTTCAAAACATGAGAGGATCTTTATCCTTCTAGACACTAAGTAATGTCAAGTCCCAGTCACGTCTAAAGCCCGAAATCAGTCTAAAATAGTTAACTATTACGCCTTGTCCTTTTTGTTATTGATGGTGTAGCTCAGCTTCGCGTAAAACCTACTAGTTACCGCAAAAGAATCTGCCAATACTAAGGAGCCTTAGGGAGTGTTTGTTTTTCAAAAAATATCTCTTATTGTCTCGTACCTCTAACTCAGTAAGAGGCGATAAGAGGTCAGGGTATTTGTTTTTTCATTTTTAGCAAGAACCGGTAAGATGTATCGGGTCTTACTCATTAAGAGGTGGATCGAGTATCTTATTGCCACTTAATGGCTTATGCTTTTATTCCTATTTATGTTTATGGTTTTAATTATTATTTTTTTCGTTAATTGTAACTAAAAACGTGATACAAATTTGCGAAAAACATGATACAAATTTGCGACTTCAACAGAGATATATGTATACTAAACATTTACACACATTTATCGATTTGAGATGGATATACGATTAATATTGTTGAAACATTTAGTGAGATTTTAAAAAATAAATGCAACGTTTTCATATTTAAATTGCAAAATTTGACTTCATTCAGACATTTTACCATATCAAAAAACAAACAACGTTATATGATTCAGATAAAGACTTCTCAAACATCTCTTAACAGTAAGATGTGGTAGTTAAATTCAAATCCAAAATATCTTAATGAAACAAACAACACCTTAGCCTCCGAGTGGCTCAATCCTTCGAGTCACTAAAGGACAAATATAAAATATTGTGTGGGCCCAATCCAGAGGGCTTCCAATATTCTCGAGACGGACAAAAGCTGCACATGGGTATGTCTCATCCATGCCAAAAAGGATAACGTAGCCTACGCACAGAGCCTCCAATTTGCCAGAAGGAACATGCTCTCCTCTGACCAATCCGGCTGAGACACATGGCACAACCTACAACATTCTCTAGGGTTTGCATATAAATACCAACATCACATCCACGTTTCAGGTATGTTCTCTCTAACTTACACTTGATTTCTCTAAACACATTTAGCCACAAATCCGATGACTTGTTCTAACGCCTGAGCAGGTTCCCAAGGTCTTATCTTGCGTTCCGACTAACGTAGCGCGTTCTCATTGTCTTATTTCAAGCCACTTAATGATTTAGGAGTATCCAATCTATCATTCACGTATGTTGTGATCAACATTGCAATCCACAGTTATATTAAAATTCAAGTTTCGACGAACCTAAACAATAGATAGAGACTCGTCCTCACTATCTGCTTTTTATTCATAAGATATGAACGTTCTTTAAAACTATATTCTTACTATAATCTAAAACAAACAACCACTAAACATATGTATAAATCAACACTGATCAGTTTTAAGCAGGGTTCTAAAAGGCGTGTCATGGCGGTGCTAAGACGCCGCTAAAGCGCGAGGCGTGACCTCCATGTTATGCAATAGATTAAGGCGCCAGCTCAAGGTGTGGCGTGAAATGAGGCGCGATAAGGCGCGAGACGTGACGCCTTTTATGAATTTAACTCCGATGAAAAATATTTTTTTTTGTAAAAAATGAAGAAGAAGATTACATGCAAATATAGATTATTTATTTAATTCCTTATGTATAACACTTTTTATAAACCCGATATATATGAAATATGATAAAATATATAAATCTATAAATATTTTCATACTTGTGCCGCTTTAAGTCACGCTATAAAAAACGTTATAATTTCACCATAACTTTTAAGGCGTGAAGCTTAGCCATGCTGCCACGCTACGCCTCACGTTATTTATAATCTTTGTTTTAAGATAGTAATGCAAACAATGAAGTTTAGCCATGCTACTACGTCACGCCTCTCCTTATTTATGATAATAATGCAAACAATATTAAATTTTCAGGACACTAATCGAATCTTCTATCAAGCTTTTACCTAATAAATTATTAAAAATCATATCAATAAAGAATAAACCAACCACAAATATCTAAATGGTCTCTCCATTCTTTTCTTAAAATGAATATTAAAATCATAGATTGCTTAGGATCCATTTCTGATCTTGAAGAAGGCATGTCCCGAAGTGTTTGCACACTTCCAAAGTTATCTTTACATTTGACTATGACCTTGTGTCTAATCTTTTACAACATTTTACCCAACATAAAGCCCACTACCCCAAGGACCCATTCAGTCATTTCACATATCAATTTTCGTCTATATTTAGCAAAGAGTAAAATACACAGTTAGTCCCCAAGGCAGTGCCACATTTCACGTTTAGTCCAAAATCCGAAAAATTCACCCAGTTGCTCCGTAACATTCCAAAATAAATACGCCGCTGGTTCATTTTTCTAACGACATTAGTGTCAGATCGTTATTTCATGTCATGGGCAATGCACTAGGGTTGTCTTTTCACTATTTTTGTTGTTTCATACATTTGTTTAATGTTTATTTTTAATTGTCTTTTCACTTTAGTGTCCTTTCATGACATGAGATGACGATCTGATACTAACGTCGTTAAAAAATTGGACCAACGCCGTATTATTTTGGAACGTTAGGGAGCAACCAGGTGAATTTTTCCGATTTTAAACTAGACGTGAAATCTGGCACTGCCTTAGGGACTTAGCAAATGCAAACGAACAACCAGAAAACCAACTTTGTAGTTACCAAAATACGAGATTGAATATTTTTTTCTTAGATGTATGCACATAACCAAAATTTCTTTGACGTTTTCACACTTTTCTTTAACTATTTCAAAAGTTGAATATATTTCTTAGATGTATGCGCCTATGCGGCATAACCATAATTTCTTTGCCGTTTTCACACTTTTCCCTAACTATTTCAAAAATCGAATATTTTTCTTACATATATGCGACATAACCATAATTTATTTGCCGTTTTCACACTTTTCCATAACCATTTCAAAATATTTACCTTTGTTTAAAACCTAAAAAATCATACTCCCTCCGTCCCATATTAAGTGTCCACAATGGAATCTATGGATGTCCCAAATAAGTGTCCACATTCTATTTCAACCAATGAGATGAGACTTTAGTGGGTAAAAATGATATTTGATTGGTGGAGAGTTAGTGGAATTTTCTAAAACTTTGTGCATGATGTAAGCGGACACTTAATATGGCACGGAGGGAGTAAATCTTTATCCTAAAACAAAGTGCCAATTTTACCCCTGACATTTTCTTAAATTTACAATTTTGCCCTTTCAAACTCAATTTGTCAAAAAGATACACCATGCCTTTATCAACAAATATCAGATTCTTCATCTTTCTCACTATAAATTCTCACTTAAAAAAATCAAAGTTCTTCATATTTTCTTCATGGGTTCTTCCTAAGGTACAATCTTTTCCCCAAATTTTATTACTTTTTCATCATTTTCTTTCAAATAACCAGTCAACTGCTTATAAAGTTCCAATCTTTATACAATTTGTAACTTTATTTCATCTGGGTATGTTTTATCTTGATTAAGTTTACTGCATGTTATATCACAAGATCTGTTTTTACTATTTTTATGAAGTTGAATTTACTTTTTAAAAAGATATAAACTTTACTGGCCTAGTGTTCCCACTTTTTATATTTTTATGTTTAGTTGGATTATATAAACATTGGGTTGTTATCTTTATGATCTGTTATCCATAACTTTATAAAGTTTTCAAAAGTTTTATGCTACTATTGTTCATTTTGACTGTAAATAAGTACTACTTTAGAGTTGATTTTTCTTTTTTTATAGGCCCAATAGCTTTTTTTAGTATTTGAATGTTAAAATGTTTACTTTTAGTGTATTGCTATTTGGGTATTTTGTTTGACAGTTTTTTTTATTAGGGAAAGATGCCTGGGTTAGTTTTGGATGAAATTCAGGCTGATACGGTGATTGCTGAAATGTCTGAGAATGGAAATTTGTCGAAAAGTAAGGATGGTTTGGAGTTGAATGGGGCTTCTGATAATGTGGGTGCTGGGAATAGTGCAAGTGTCGCAGTGGATAATGTTGTGAACGAGCCTTCTATTGATCAGTTGTATGATAATGTGTGTGAGATGCAGAGTTCTGATCATTCGCAGTCGCGGCTTAGTTATGGGTCGGATGGTGAAGAGTCACGGATTGATTCGGAGTTGAGGCATTTAGTTGGTGGTGAGATGAAAGAAGTGGAGATTATTCAACAAGATGAAGAAAAAGAGGAAAGCTCGAAATCACTTTCTTCGAAAAAATCGAAAAAAGCTTCTGAATTTGAATCAGAAGTGAATTCGGGATCGAGTTCCAAAACCAGAACCAATAAAAAGAATGCCAAAAAACCTGTTGTTAGCGATAAGAATGCGGATCTTGGTCCTTTTCTGCTTAAGCAAGCTCGTGATTTAATGTCGTCTGGTGATAATGCTCGTAAAGCACTCGATTTTGCTCTTAGAGCAACAAAGTCTTTCGAAAAGTGTGCGAACGGAAAACCTAGTTTAGATGTCGTTATGTGTTTGCACGTTACAGCAGCCATACACTGTAACTTAGGTCGCTATAATGACGCTATCCCAATCCTTGAAAATTCCATTAGCATTCCAATACTTGAACAGGGTCAAGATCACGCGCTTGCTAAATTTGCGGGTTATATGCAGTTAGGTGATACTTATTCCATGTTGGGTCAACTTGAAAATTCGTTACAGTGTTACACATTGGGTTTGGAGTTACAGAAGAAAACTTTAGGTGACACTGACCCGAGGGTCGGTGAAACTTGTAGGTATCTTGCTGAAGCTCATGTTCAAGCATTGCAATTTGATGAAGCGGAAAAGCTTTGTCAAATGGCTCTTGATATCCATAAGGAAAACGGGTTACCGGCGTCTTTAGAAGAAGCCGCTGATCGGAAACTTATGGGTTTAATTTGTGAAACGAAGGGTGAACACGAGGCTGCACTTGAACATTTGGTTATGGCTAGTATGGCGATGTCGGCTAACGGGAACGATAACGAGGTTTATTCGGTTGATTTAAGTATTGGTGACACGTATTTGTCATTGTCGAAGTTTGACGAGGCGGTTCACGCGTACCAAAAAGCACTCACGGGTTTGAAATCATGGAAAGGCGAGAATCATCCTGGTGTTGCTTCGGTTTATGTTCGTTTGGCGGTATTGTATAACAAAACCGGTAAAATACGGGACTCAAAATCCTACTGTGAAAAGGCGCTTCGTATATACGAAAAACCCGTTCCGGGTATCCCGCAGGAGGAAATCGCATGTGGATTTACAGATGTTTCGGCGATCTACGAGTCTATGAATGAGCTTGATCAAGCTCTAAAGTTGTTACAGAAGGCATTAAAGATATACAACGATGTGCCAGGTCAGCAAAACACGGTTGCTGGAATAGAAGCTCAAATGGGTGTTATGTATTACGTGCTTGGGAAATACTCGGAATCTTATAATTCGTTTAAAAGCGCTGTTTTGAAACTTCGTGCTAGTAGCGAAAAAAAATCAGCTTTTTTTGGTATTGCACTCAACCAAATGGGACTCACGTGTGTGCAACGTTACGCCATAAACGAAGCATTAGATCTTTTTGAAGAGGCACGAAGTGTATTGGAACACGAATGTGGGTCATATCATCCGGATACCCTTGCTGTTTATAGTAATCTTGCCGGGACTTATGATGCCGTTGGCAGGTACACAACAATATCACAAACACCCTTTTAATTTCAAAATTTAATTTTGTTTACTTTAAACGGCAAACTTTTCTTTAATAGTTAGATACGCATTGATAAAGCTAGTCCAAACGCCCTTTGGTTTTTGCTCGTCTTTTTAACGTGTCTTTTTTGATAACCAGATTGGATGATGCAATTGCAATATTGGAACGTATCGTTGTCATGAGGGAGGAAAAGCTGGGGACAGCTCACCCAGATGTGGATGATGAGAAAAGGCGGTTAGCCGAATTGCTAAAAGAGTCTGGAAAGGTTAGACCTAGAAAAACTAGATCATTAGAACACCTTCTTGATTCGAGCCAGGTGACAACAGCAAACAACGGTTCTAGTAATAACGGTATTGTTACTGTTACTGATTAATGGTACGGTGATCAAGGTGANGTCAAATTGTGTTGTACTTTACTACTTTTTAAGTTATTTCTGTATCTGAGTTTTTTGGTCACTGGTGAAATTGAATTATTTTGTACATTATGATATACCTTTGAAGAAAGTAGTGATGTCTTGTACATTTTGTACAATAATGAGGTGTTTTTTTCAGAGAATCAGCTGGTACTTATTACACCTCACCCAGATGTGTCTTTTTAGTGTTTATATTGGGACCCTTCACTCCATCACCATCACCTTATTTGAAGGTGGGTGACCCTTCTTCAATCATCATGTACAAAATTACAGCAATTTTTGCGTAAAACGTACTTGAAGTTTTGATTTTTATTATTTTCTTTTTCTTTTGAACAAAATCCTGGAAGTGTTGTTATATATGTCTTCCTTATTACTGATGTTAGTTGCTAGTGTTTTGAGGCTAAAAGTTGTCTACTTTTTTTTTGTTTGTTCATTTGTTAAAAAGGACGGAAACGGTCACAGGGATACCCCGATTAGACCGGGTACATCTGAGTTAAAGTTTCGTCCCCCCTGGATCACGTGTACAGGGAAACCTCATCCGTTTAACCCACCTCATCCGTTTAACCCATTAGATATCATTAAGATTTAATTATGGTGGTGGGCAATGGTACTTGACAATCATTGATGGGCGATGGTGGGAGACTGGTAGGTTGATGCTAGTTGTCTTGTGTACCATGCTGATGTTACAAACAAGTTATTGCATCTATCTGTCTTTACAGGTATTTTTGGCCCAACTTCTTATTTATTTTGTTTTGATTTTCTTTGTTTGTGGGTCATTATATGATGTGAAAAGAAATGAAAATATGATGATTGTTCTGGAAGGAATGATGGTAAATAATGAATAGTGGACTAGGAAATAGCTTGTATGGGATAATTAATCTACCAATTACCATATAGTCTAGTAGTAAACCTCTTGTGTGCATACCCGGTTCCATGTAGGTAATGACATTTGTACTGTATAACTATCAACCCGTATAACTATCATCCCGTACATGTGCTTGTAAGAAGGATAATATTGGTGGTATGCAAATCACTTATGCCGGTGTACAAATCACCTTCTGTATTATAATCCAACAGGTGAGAACTTGAGATTTGCTCCATTTCAAATCTCGATGGATCGTCAAGTTTTCAGCAGATAATGGTATTTAACTATTAAGAGCATATGTTCTTCAAAATGAATGCTTTTATCGACGTACGCATCCATTTGAAGTTCAAGCCTTTAACTTGCTTGATTTTCCATTGCTTCGTTGTTTACACAACAATTTTATTATGATTGCTACCATTTGTCCATTGGGCTATAGCATGTCTGATTAGATGTTCCTCCATAAATGTCTTCATTGATTGTGTTTCTGCTGCGAACATTGTGAAGTTCATCACACGGCATAACAACGTTTTCAAACTATACAGCAAAATGATAAAAATCTTAAGGTACATAATTTATCGAACCATTTTGTATTTACAGTTGCCATCTTTTTTTGATAGTTGACCATTAATCCATTATTTACATGTCTCTCCAATCAGAACTAAATTTATTTACAGTGTTTGATTATTTGCCATATAAAACTGTTCCGGTTACATGTTAAAATCATCTCAAAATACTTGTTCTACACTTCTTCATGGTTCTCATATGGAAAGTTTTTTATTAGCTTGTTAAAAATTTTGAGAACGTGAATACGTGATAATCTGGATGTGATTCGTGATTGTTGTGGTTTAAGACGGCGTCTATAAAAACATAGCGTCTTGTTATATTTACTTTCTATAGTATTTAGCAGGGACCGTATGTCCATATACCTACTGATCACGAGTTTAAATACTAGAAGTTCTCATTCCTTCACTACATCACCCAGAAACTGCATGTCAAAATTTGGTTCCAACAAGATACATTGTTTGACTACATAACACAGATACATATATAATTCACTGAATCTTACACAGATGCATGAATCTAACTGTCTGTGTTTACACACTAACTTTATATTATCCCTAATTAGGCAAGTTTGATTGGCTGACATTGCATGTCAAAGTTTGGTACGTACCGAACAAGATATAAATCAGATTTTCAGATATATAATATACGACAGAACCCATAGCCATGAAAAATACATGCAAGATCATCGGTAGACAATCAAACTCAAAAGGGATACGACAATAGACACAATCAAGCTCAAAGGGACAGGACAGTAGACACGATTGAGCTCAAAGGGATGCAACAATAAACTCGTACTTAAAGCCTAACACCAAACTTGTCCAAATTCTAGAAATAACTGATCCTAAATGAAAACGACTGGATTGTAACAAGCAATCTGTAACCACATGACCCCTAACCAGTTAACAAATAGTACATGACATTATGTTAGGAAAAGGCAAGCATGGTCAATCATTGAATAGAATTAACACTATTTAGTCGCCACCACATCACCGGCTTGGGCATTCATGCATTCAAAACATAGCAAGCATGAAAGGGATATTTGAATTGATCCCAAACCAGAATATTTTTATATCTGAATCCCCATTAAAGTAGGGAAGGTAATGGAACCGATAACAATCTCTTAAGGTTAAAGTTCATAATTCATAATCAATAGTCGTTCAAATATCAATGTTTCACCACCTAATAATGAAGGAAATAACCAGATCACGCTCACTTAGCATAATCCATGATTAAATCCCGCTATACTTTCCTGGATCCGGTTTTACGGGGACCGAAACATCCACGGTCACACCCAAATACACCACCATTTCCAGGTTCATACCATTTTAAAAAATCAGGATCTTCCTCCACACGTTCTGCATATCTTTCCAGAATACTCACAATTTCATCAAAACCGGGCCGCCTTTCAGGTTTGCCTGACCAGCAGCGGCTAATGAGTTGACGAAATGCACTTGGGCAAGAAGCAGGTAACGGAGGCCTAGCATTCTGCATAATCAGAACCACACAGATTAAAAAATGCCCCTTTGTGATATCTTACTACTACTACTGTCCATCATAAATGCCTAGTGGGCACAACTAACCAATTGTCTGTGAAGTGTTTTTATGGTCAATCACAATATGTGGCTATTAAAACCATGTTCTACAAACTATGGTGCACATGATGCATTGATGCTAGTCCACTCTTCTATCCATAAGAGCTTAAAATAGATAGATTATTTTTATCAACAAGGCCAATTTGCTGGTATAAAATGGTGTTTGGTTTCCACTTGATGACAGTATACTTCATTTATTAAATTGCAGTAGATCAACTACCTTAACTAGACATAATAGAACTACAATAATAAATGGCAAACATCTAATGCAACTTAATAAAATCAAGAAATTTTACGCTAAAAAAGAATCATAAAGTAAAAACTCAATTCCCTCCAACATCATATGAAACATTAAATCTGTTTGGATCACCTGCGTGTATTATGTCGTAATATGAATGATAATACCTCATAAAATCAAATGCTGCCAAAGAAATTACCTTCTGACAGACGGCGAACGCAGCTTGTTCTGGTGTCATGTCATCAAATGGTGTCAAAGCAGTTAAAAGCTCCCACAAAACAATCGCAAAACTGTAAACGTCTATTTTCTTTGTATGTTTCTTCTCTCTGATCATTTCTGGTGCCATCCAACGATAAGTACCAGTAAATCCCTTTGCACTGCCACATTGAGATTCTAAACATGAGATGCCAAAATCGGCTACTTTTACACTCATATCTTCACCCAACAAGAGATTTTCAGATTTTAGATCCCGGTGAAGTATACCCTGAGAATGAAGATATTGCATTCCCAATGCAATGTCAAGAGCCAACTTTAGAACTAGGTTTGGAGGTACGGAATATGGCTCTTGCTGATGGAGATATGCCCTCAGGGAACCACCGGCTAAATACTCGGTGATTATACAAAATACAGGAGGTTTTTTACAAGCCGCAACTAACTGTATGAAAATAAGGAATAATATAATCAGAGGAATTGAACTACAAAGAGAATTGCTATTTTCTTTTAGCAAATGAATTTCTGTATATTGCAGGGTCTAATGTTAATCTAACTGCATATACAGCACTATCAAACTTTCAAAACTGTAATTAGATTTTACTGAGAGGAGGCATTCTCCTAAAATGGTAAAAGTGGCAACTGAGTTATGAGAGAGCAGTGTTAATTATGGATTCAAACCAGTATTGTGCTCTCATTACTAGTTCATGGAAAGATGTTTAAATTAATTAGTACAAGTGTATTTCAATTAGCACAAAGGCTAATGAACTGACCGAATCTAATGCCTCAAGAAACGATAGTAACGTTTAATTGCATAAACATAAATGTAATCAATAAAAGCAAATACATACAGAGAGAGGCCATACAACTTCTGGTAAGTGCTAGTCGGGAGTCCGAATATGGATACTCTTACAGTCTTACTTAATAGGGGACAAATTGCTTGAAGAGGTCCCGAATCCCTAAGTATTTGAGGCACCACGACAACCCACCCACTAAAATGCACACAGGTAAAGCCAAGCAGCTCTCTTCAACACATTAAAAGTGCACGCAGGTGCTCTCTACTCAATTATAACCAAAGGTGAACTAAAAGGGGCCAACCCCTCTTGCAGACATTGATTCCAGGTTCCGAATTGGGCTAATCTCAGAAGATCAAGCAAAAGCGATGACAGAAGCTGACATCAACATTTGATAGTAGGAACAAGTTTACCAACGGAAACTCTTGAGTGCAAACCAATTTACGGCACTCTGAAATTACTTCATAACATGGTCTCTTTTACCCACACTTTCACAACCCAATTGAACCACTAGTATGTTGAATGTTCTTGTCCGCAAAATTAATCATTAAGCAAACAGATCTAAGGTCGTGAATACTTGATTACTTGACACTATTATTCATACCAGACAAAATAAAACTTATTACTGATATTTTAAACCTAAGTTAGTATTCAAAGTCAATTGAGGAATCAAAACCTTTCCTGGTAGATTCTAAAATTTAAGCCGGCAAGGATAAAGATTCTTAACTCAGGTCCAGCATCAGTACCCCAAAAGTGGAAAAGAAACCAATTTTTATATATCTACAAGACATTAAAATATTAAAAGTTATGTTGCATACATCCTATTAAACTATGAAGAAAAGGTTATGTGGTCCAATTTCCTGAGATATATGCAACTAGTACTGTCCAAAAAGTTATATCACATACATCCTATTGAAATTCTGAAGAAAAAAAATCCATGTACCCATAGATTTCATCCTCCCATTCATGAACCTTAAATACTTTGTAACCTATATTCCTATTATCACCTAAAATGCATGTGAACCTTTTAAAGCTTTGGCCAATAAAACTCTAGGGACATTAAACATGGAAAATCCTTAGAAATCTTGCGATTTAACGCACTTATAGCTTTGCGCCAACAATCACAACTGAATTATAAACATCCATTAATTACTCATAAATTGTTACAACAACAACAACAACAACACATGTTAAAGTACCTATGACTAAACTTAGTAAAAAAAACAATACTTACAGAGATGATATTGGGATGCTGAAGACGAAACAACAAGACAACTTCAGAAGTAAACTGTCTTTCCAACATAGAAGCCAATTCACTATCTTCTTCAGGCTGACTAACAAGCTTAATAGCAACATCTTGTTGTTTATAAACCCCTCTATAAACCCTACTATGTCTCCCAGTAGCAAACTTATTCCCAATAAACAATTGTGACATGTCAGCACTCCATTCTACCTCATCATCTTCCTCTACACTATTCGACTTTATTTCGCCACCAGACGACACTAAATACTTAGACCACGAAACCGCTCTTTTGTATTCTCCTAGTGATAGCCTCCTCTCTAGCTTCCCATTGTTTGAAATTTGCTTAAACCAGTTTAGTTTCTTCATAACTCATAGACAATGTTTAAACTGACTCAACGAAACGGATATAGCAGATCTTTTATATATAGCTAAGTGACAAATGTTGTTGTAATATATATGTAGTGCTAAAAACAATGGAGAGTGATGAGTCACAGATATGCATAGAAAGCTGTGCTAGTGTTTTTAAGATACGAAAAAACAATCTGACAGTGAATCTAGTCCGTCAAATTTGTGACAGAGTTTGGTATGAAATGAAACTACCTACATCGAGAAACGTGAAATGTGTTTTTTGTGTGAGTGTGAAGATGGGAGATGTGAAGGTGGTGGGTGTTTCTCTCTCTAGAATGTTATGATATGATCTCTCTCACTAGAAAAATGAAAAATATGGAGAAGATGAAGTGTGGAGTGTTTTAGACATAGTTGAAGACATGAAATAAAACACAGACAGACATGGAAATAGACATAGACAGAGAAGAAGTTAATGTTTGTTAACGTGAGAAGATCCACTTAAGCGGAGACAAGAGGGGTATTTCCTTTGATACTGACTTTTAACCTTTTTTTTTCATTGTATTATTACTTTCCTAAAAAAATTATAGTACTCCTTTTCCATTAAGTATGTTAAATCATTTTTATACTTTTTTTTTAATGTGTTTTGCTAAACAATGCCCACTGGGTAATGTTTAAAAAAATTTGGGCTTTATTAAATAAAAATGACATATATTTAAGTTAATTTTTATGTTCATTTATTATGCATTAAATGCATAACTACTTTAAATATAGAAAAAACAAATTATTTATTGTGCCTTAACCAATGACTTTTTTAATCAATTGTCTATTACTGTGAGTATGTAATAAGTACTTAATACATAATACATAATACTACAACATAGATAAATTACTGTGAGTATGTAATAATACATAATATGATTTTATATATAATTTAGTAATGTAATTATTACTTTTTTGGGATTAAAATAATTGTCTCGTAACAAAAATAAACAATCATTAATGCGTGTTTTCTTAGTTTTCTATAAGGTAACAAATTTATCATTAATTAACTGACTTTGTATTATACTCCGTATAAATATTACGATAATTAACTCAGGTAAATATTTCGCACATAATTAATGCTTTAAACTTGATAAGAACCGTGTATCATTTTAGTAACAGGCAATTGATTGAAAAAGAGTGTTTTTCTAACTTGTGCTATGATTACACAAGTTTGAATCATTAAATTAACACATTTGTTTTCTTAAATAACTTTATTTCTTATAACGTGATAATATTTGATTTTCTTTAATGCTTTAAAGCTTGTGTCATCATGACACAAGTTAGAAAATCTCATTAATTAAATGTAAGTGCAAGAATTTAAAATAAAAAATAAAATAAATAAATAAATAATTAAATAAAATCCAAATATGAGAAACATTGATTTCATTGTAATTACTTTGGAACTATGTTTAAATGATACGACATGTGAAGATACAATCCCGAAGATTATTGTTAACAAAACTCATATATTTTACTCTTGTCGCTCTATAATGAGTGTACATTTTAGAAAATATCTACATATATATTTTTTTTAAATCCCTAACTAAATTCTTCAACAATTAAATATCATTTTTATTCACTCATTTTGATAAATTAATATATAATGTGACCACTTAATTTATGATATCGTAAAATAGCAATATGAACACTTAATTTGGTAGTTTTTCCCACTCATTCTCTCGCTGCATCCAAATTGTCAATTCTGTCACATGTCAGTATCCTGTCGGTAGGTGGATTTGTAAGATGTTTTAGTAGGAATATTTAACATTTATCTTTTAGAATCAACTTAGCGATCAAGCGTTTTATTTGAAACCTTTTTAAAATTTGGACCAGTTTGTTACACGTGGTAATGTTTTAATATTAAGATGTAATTTAAGTACTTAATTAACCATTTATATTTGGATTTTTTATATAGCATCACTGTTCAGTCTTGTCATTTGTTATTTTTATTGGTTTATGATCTCAAATCTTAAACAATTGCAAGGTGGTTTATGTACGATTAGTTTTTCTTTTGTTTATTGCATCTTCATTTAAAAATAGTAATTCCATTGAGACTTGAAAAAGTACAATTTTCTTTAAGTCACATGGTATTGCGATAGTTCTATAATTGTTTTTTGTAACATAATGGTACTACGTCACATGATATAGCAATATTCATAAGATTAAGATTATGGTCATGTTTGGGATAAAATGGTAAATATCATATACATTTTAATGAATAAAATAGATTGATAGTTATAGTATTAGGTGATATGTCAACATAAAAGTTAACTTTAAAGACCTCATATCATCAACTTTTTGATTTAAAAATGACTTTCAAAACTCTTTGTGTACATTATATAAGAGTTGGAACGCGATAATAAAGATGGCGAAAACAATATGTTGTTAGAAATGATATCGTCATCCAGTTTTTAGGCTTTACTTATTTGGTTGGGAGTAGTGATAGAGAGACCTAACTCATGTGCCTAAAGCATTCATCATGTGACACATGGAACATGCATTTTCTCTTTCATAATTTTTACTTTTGATTGTGACACATGTTACGATATTAAAGTTAGGCATGTATTTAGGCATAAGTTTTAGTCATGCATATCATTTTCCTTTGGTAAATTGGTTAAATTTTTGGTTTTTTCACTTCAAATTTATACTGTATAAGCTTCACTTATTTGGTATAGCTTGTATTACCATTACTACAATACATTGTAAATTTGTAATAGTATAATGTAGATTAAGAAAATTTACATACTTTGTGAGCAATAAATGTGAAAACATTCAAAAATATCAGAGCAACATGTTTAGGCAAACGTTTTAATTGTATTGGACATAAATAGTAGTATATGTTCATTATCATCGTATCAATAACCCCATTAAATCTCCTTCCAAAAATGCCTTATCACCTTATCAACAATAGACACTGAATTTTAATAATAAATTGTTTTCAAGAAAGGTTACAAAACAAATTATATGAAAAAGTAAAAGTATAATTCGAGGGTAGGAAAGTGAGTTAAGAAATACAGTAACCAAAATAAACAGAAGCATAGGGACCCGCAGTGTGTGTCCAGTAGTGGGTGGGTGTTCCGTATACGGCCTATTTACTGTTTTGGAACTAGGGGCCGTTTGCTTCGACCACTACATTTTTAGTCGATAACCAAACCTATATTTGCCCACCAATTAATCACGTTACGGAGTATTTTGCTACTACTTGGGGCTTTTTTATTTAACATTAACATCTAGACTATTACTCTCATCATTTTATTTGATACTTACACCACTTTATAGAAGCTGTACAATACACCGTACAACACTGTAATGCATGGATTGTGGTGAAACTATAAAAAGTTGTGATGTTAGTATCAACACTCTTATAAGAAAACCTCTACATGTTTATTTTAAAAGGACAACATATTATATATCTATATATTAGGCAGGATTTTGGGCGCTTCAAAATGTGTACGCAACAGTTGGAATAACAGTAAAACGCGCTCCAAATGGTTGTGCTTTACTGTTATTCGCACTGTTCATACGTTTTCCTCCACACATCCCGTTCCCTAGATATTTTCTCCCCATCTCCACAGCATAAACCCAGAACCTTCTTCCCAGTCCTGTTTACCCCTTTCTAGATATTTCTTTCCCCATTCTTTCTCAACCAAATCCTGACACACTTCCGCACATTCTTCATCTCCTGCTCTCTCTCTCTCTCTCTCTCTCTCTCTCTCTCTCTCTCTCTCTCTCTCATTAACACATATGAAACCTAAAACACACACACACACACACAACGGATTCATCTATCATCAAAACCACGAACGGTGTATAAAAAAAAACCTCGCACCAGTGTTTTCTGGCGAACGGAAAATGATTCGGGGGTTCTTTAGATTGGCTTATTTTACAGGCTCACTTTTTTAGGCCTTCAATTCGTCAACTGTCACAAAAACAAAGGTATATTAATTGATTACTTTTACTTATTTTTTTCGAATATTGATTTTGGATTTTCTTTGTTTTTAGAATTGTGTTTGATTGAAATCTGGGTTTTGAAATGGGAGTTTGAATAACTTGGAATCTGATGGTGGTTTAATGGTCTTTCGTTTTGTGGTTTTTAGATTTAGGGTTTTTCATCTATCCAAATTACTGAGAATGGGAGATGAAGGCAGCCGCTTGGATTAGTAACTATTGGGAAAGAATGTTCAGTTGGACATCAATATCATCATGTTAGTAGGGTTAGTTTAGGTAAAGTTTTCATTTTTATGTGTTTTTGTTTCACCCTGATGTGTTGAGCTTATTAGTTTCTTGATTTGGTGAAATGTGTCATTTAAAGATTTTGATATAACGTGTTTTTAAGAAATGAGTAGATGGCATTTTGTTGAATTTATATGGATTGGATCTGTATGTGAGCATTTGAAATTTTGTATAGGGAAGTCGAAATCGCGGGTCAATTTGGATCCTAAGAAGGAACAAATGGTTACAAAATATGGGCACACGACGAATATTGCAACACAGACGTTTACTTCCCGTGAACTTGCTGCATCAACTAAATAAACTAGAATGGTGTGATAATCTCAGGTATGACAAACTTTTGAGATTTAATTAACCATATTTCCTATTAAACATCTTTTGTTACATAATGCAAAATGGGTGGGTTGGGTAATGGGTCCGATGTATAGGATTAACCATTGGTGCAAAGAATGCATCAAGTCTTGCGAGAAGTATGCTCAGGTACTACCGTACCACCCAGTGAGGGTTCTGCCTTCAAAAACAAAATTTATATCTGTCAAGCCAACTTTTTTTTCCTGTGCTTGCGATTCTTTCATTCTCTACTGTTTATAAATGAAAAAAAGTACAATTGTATAGATGTCCTAACACCTTTACCATTGGCTGGCAGGAATTGAAGCTGGGAAGAAAGCAGCAAACGAGGTCTTACAAGATTGGAAAGCTGATCTGAAACAATGCTTGCAAGGTAAATAAAATAAGTGACTGTTTTATCATTGTATTGATTATCAGGTAATGGTTATGATTTTGCTCATATACCTGTAGTTTTCATTTGCTTGCACATGATTCCAAAGAAGCACACTGTTGACTTGACGCGGTGTTTACAGGCATTAACACGAGCTCAGGGACGTGCACGTACATTGCAATCCCAAAGCTATGATGCAACGACCAAGCTGACATCTCATTTTCACCATCATGTAAACCTTCATAACCTTTCTCCCTCTAAATTTTTAAACTTGAATATTAATACTAAAGTTTTTTTTTCATAAATAGTTCGAATTTTCATCTTCCATTGGCTTCATTAAAATGTCATTAAGGGGTGCCTAGATAACATATTTTAGCAGCCATTTTGGTGTCATTAAAATGTTATCAGAGCTATTAGGGGCTGTCTGGATTGCTGAGGCAAAACTCGAAACAGAACGTCAATTAAAATAGCAAAAATAACATCAAATATGGAGTTAATTATGGACACTAGAAGAATTATAGTATGAATGTATATGCTGAGAAAGCTTGACATATGAAATATGTTATGTTAATCTATTGTTACTAAGGTTCAGTCTGCAGATTCGTACTTTTCATAACCTCAAACCAAATATGAAATTACTCTGTTGTTGCGTCACCTGCTTAATTTCTATGGATTATGACTTATTTTATGACTATCTTAATATGATTTGTGTGTATAGGAGCTGCCAATGGAGTAATGGATGTTGCTAACCTACCCAGATTGTCGTTGCACTCATGGCGGATGTTTGGTGCCCTTTATATATTCGCAGGTCTGAAAAGGATCCATGACTCCTCCCACGATTAGTACATTTAGTAGTGTAAGTGCTTGAAAACTTCATAAGTTAATCTGTATGAGTATGCTTATCATTAGAACTTATGAAATTTGTTGCAATTTTGACGAACCAAATAACACTAAAGTGCCCTGTTATAAAAAGCTTGGTAGGATTATTAGGCTCCTTAAAGAAATTCTAAGATAGTTGCTTAAAAGTCTAAACCCTTAGTG
Organism: Artemisia annua; assembly: GCA_014162995.1. Classification (NCBI taxonomy): domain Eukaryota; kingdom Viridiplantae; phylum Streptophyta; class Magnoliopsida; order Asterales; family Asteraceae; genus Artemisia; species Artemisia annua. Next base: position 94,435 of record LBNU01024225.1, on the reverse strand, counting down.
CACACTTTATTGTCTTAAGCAGTCAGGTTTAATAGTATTGTTTTCACTGAAATGTGCAAAATGTTTGAGGGTTCAAGATCAGTATTACTGGATCGTGCAAATAGCTATGTGATGGTAAACTAAGTTGTGTATAAGCTGTGTAAAAGCCGTGCTCATAAGCCGTGTATAACCTGTCGTCGTAAGTGTATAAAATGATTTTATAAATTCCTATAAATGATGTCGTTGACTGCATTAGAGTTGCACATGTTCCCATATGTGCGTTATGTATTTTACATGAAATGTTTATATATTGTATGTTTTAAATGCAATGCCTGAATGATTCACTAATGTGCTAAAACTTTTTGTGACGGAATGCTACCATCAACCTTGACTTGATGTAGACTCATTTTATGTTGATTGTTAAATTAACCTGTAACACCATGTTGTCAACTGTAGCAGACAAATGGTTGATAAACATGAACCACAAGTGGTTACCACAACGGCTCAAGCAGTTGGAACACCAGAAAAAACTGTGGGAGAACAGGTCAGAGACAAAGGTAAAGGAATCCTTATTAAGGAGTATGTTGCCACCATCATGGACCTTCAACCAAGTGATCTAAACAAGCCAATTGAAATAAAAGTATACAGGAAATGGGCTTCAAGAAATGTGCCTGACCCCAATCCCACCGGTCTTTGCTTTATGTTCTTGGATAAAAAGGTATTTAACAGTTGCGTAATATGCCAAAACAACTAGAAACATTACATAAATAGTTTGTGTAACTTTTCCTACAGGGTGGCGCAATCCAGGCAGATGTCCAGTTAATCAGTTATGGGATATGAGACTCTTCAATGCAAAGCTCTAAGTCAATTCATGATATATGGATAGATTGAATATTGATAACAAATATTGAAGATTGTGGTAAGTTTTTTTTCCCCTGTTCTACAGATAATACAATAAGTTAATTAGTTGCTTTAATTTGGATACTCGAAACACCTTATTCTGTTTAGCTAATCATGAGCATAGTTGAGAGGCAATGAAATTTTATGTTTAATGAAACGACATACCATTCAAAAAAGTATTTGACCTGGGATTAAATAAGAAAATAAGTAGGAAACATTTGATAGCGCCAGAGACGCAATATGTTAGCAGGAAATATTCCTTTTTATAAACTTATGGCCATCAAACTGCTTTGGAACAATAAAAATCTAAACTTTTATGGATTTCCTGTTTTTGTTTGGGTGTATGGGCTGTGTATAGTGTCTAAATACCAGCTATTAGAGATTTAGAGCAAAAGTATTCATAAATAGATGATAGGAAAATAAGTTATATTGGTTCTATGGATACGGGTTTGGGTGTATACGAAGTCCTTAACCCTTTGTGAAGGTGACCCTAGACGCCTTAGTGTTAATTACCTTATAATGTTTGCAGAAAATTGACAACGACATGATGTTATTGGGAAACAAGATTAATCCGGCCTGAAGAAAATATTATGTATTTCAGGACGCATGAATAATTTGGATAATGCAGTTTCTGGTATGCAAGGTATACTATTATAATTTAGTCAATTTGTACGTTCATTTTTTTACACTGAATTTTTACTTTCTTATAATAGTATACATTTAATTTTTACTTTCTTATTTCAGGACGCAGAAACGTTTGGTAGAAACTTCAAAAACCTGATTTTGAAGTTTACGCTCCCATACACTAGACTCTTGCTTAGCTTTGTATGTTGTTATCTTTATGAATTTGAGTATTTGACTAATAAGAGAGTGTTTGGGATTGTTTATTCTGTTAGATTACTACTACTATTTTAATTTGTAAAATAGATACTATGGTAATGGATCAAGCGGGTTTGAGTCAAAGCAAGTAAAATATAGGTACAAATTGAAAGAAGTTGGATTGACTTTTGACCAAATGTGTTTCATAAACTGTAACCAAAAGGTTTAAATTTAACCTTAATGTGGCAGTAACTTCAACCTCCCAAAATTATTAGTACCTTAGTATTAAGTGTTTCAATCAATGTTGCAGGTTAGTCAACTAGGAAATGCAACTCGAAAACAACGGGATTCGACTTCCTTTGCTGATGTACTGGATAGTCAATAACTCTTGGGGACATGAATAGGGAGAAAATTGATACATAAAAATGCAGTGAAAGGTTTCTGAAAAGGCAATTAAGATAAGTGTCTGCACGATGGCCAATCTGATTGTATTTGAAGGTTTACATTTTTATGTTTAACATGAATCTTATTAGCCTACTAGAATTGCTTCATAAATTTCAAGAATATGTTTATATTTAACCTTTTTGATTGGTCTACTGCTGTAAGTTCTGTTTCAGTTTGGATGATAGTTTTTGGATCTTAAGATTAGCCAATTAATATTGGTCATTTGTTACATAACATGTATTGCTTCAATTGATATTGCCCACTTTTGTATGTAAATGAATAAATGTTTGTTATGACAATGAGATAAGAGTTTGGTCGTTGTTTACAAATTACAATTGGCAGCAAGTCTCGAAATACCAAAATTTATGGCATGTATTTACGCCATTAGAAATGACAAGTTTAAAATTTGTAGCCTAGATGTATTAACGCCGCAATTTAAACCATCTTTCAAAGTTGGTGAACTCGGAACTTTTTTTTTCATCAATTTTTCTGGGAAATTTGAACCTTACTGTGTTTGGGAACATAATAACGAAACGATAAGCTAATACATATTTCAAAAGTGATTTATAAGGATAAGATTTGCTTTACTTCGAAGACTCATACATTGGATCGACAATTTTTTGCTTTTATAAAATCGCAAATACATATACTTTACATGTACAATGGTGAACTGATTTTGCATGTTTACAAACTCTTCGTATACCACTCGACAACACAGCACTACCGCAGCAACGCGCGGGCTACCCCGCTCGTTATTAATAAACTCAAAAAAGACCACAATATAAAACATGGCGGCCCACTCAATTAACAATATAACTAACAAAGAATGAGACCTAAAAGAAATAAACTAGAAAACAATTAAGAAATAATAATAATAATAATAATAATAATAATAATAACTCAAACTTCAACTTTAAAACATGTATATAATATTATTTTATGATTTAAAGATAAATAATGATCTTTCAAATATGAGATATTAATTAATGCTTCAAATTTAAGCATGATTGGAAATTGTTTTTTATACTCCATTCTTTAAATATAAAGATAAATATGGTCTAGACTCTAGAGACCATGGTTAGAGACTTAGAGCACTCTCAATGGTAACCCACGTTATACAATAACTCAGCGCCACCTCAGCGTCACGTCAGCTTTAACACAATAACTCAACACAATAACTCAACACCCACATCAATAACTCAGCAATAACTCAGCTTTAAGTCTTTAACACATTAACTTCAAGTATTTTCAAATTCAACCCTCAACTAAATATAATATTTCATTTAATACTTAACAAAACACAACTTGTATATTAATAACTAAAATTTAAACATACATTAAACAAACTACAACAAACTACAACAAACATTAAACATAAAATACGATAATTAAACATAAACCTACGATAATTAAACATAAAACTACGAATTAGTAAAACGAGTCATCCGAGACCCAGCCCTCGTCACTCGAAGCACTCGAATCGTCATCACTAGTTGACACACGGGGCAATCCATGTGCGATTCGATATGCACAACGAGCTTCTCTCCGAGCCCGTTTAGCTAACCAGTACTCCTCACTAGCTCTTCTCTCCTCTTCTTCCTCAGCCTGAACCCTCAACAACTCTTGCATGTCTTGCTCGTACAGTTCATCTTCAGTCAATGCCCGTGGTGGTGGATTGTTTGGTTGTGGGTTTTGTGGTGGTGGATTGTTTAAAGATGGAAACAGAACTTCAGGTGGAGTGTTTTGTGGTGGAGTGTCATACTGGAAAACTGGATACAAATCTTGCGGTGGATTATTGTGTTGTTGATTGTCATACTGGAAAACTGGAAACAAATCTTCAGGAGGGGTGTTGTATTCTGAACCGTTATTTGGTGAATTGTGATTAGCCATTGGTTTGAGAGATGAAATTTGTGATTTGTGTATGATTTGTGTGTGTTTTTTAATGAACTGGGAATGGGTATTTATAGGGCTGTTTGAACATATTTGAATTCAAAAATTATCCCGCTATTGAATTTGAATTTGAAATTCAACCGTTTAACCGCCCATTTGAATTTGAATTTGAAATTTCGTACGTTTGAATAGTAAATGTTTATTGCACACGTTTTTTTTGTTTTTTTATATTTGAATTTGAAATTTAAAAGTTTAACCGCCTTTTATTTGAATTTTAAATTTCAAATTATCCCGCTCACATGTTCAAATTTTGAATTTTAAACTTTAATACACTCCTATAAATAGCATACATTATCATACAATTTTTCACACACTTCACTTTCTAAACACACTTCACTTTCTAAACAAAATTCACAATGGCAAATCGTTGGTCGATTGAAGAAGAAACCTTGCTAGCCGATATGTGGCAAAATGTTCATGAGTTCCATGCGATGGAAGGCCGTTTTTGGACAGTCGTAACACGAAGATTCAATGAACAATCAGATGGTCCTGTCCGTACCAAGAGCCAAATAACGAGTAAGTGGTCACGGTTGAACTCTGAATGTCAAGTATTTCATGACATTTTCTTGAATTTGCAGCCTACACGTGAGCCAGATGTTCGTATTGAAGACGCATTAAACGTGTACAGAGAACGCCATGCTGGGCAACCATTCCAATATTTTCACGTTTGGTTGATTTTGAGAAGAAACCCAATCTGGAACCGATATTGGGATTAATGGCTTTGTATTACTTTATCGTGTGTTGCTTTATGTTAAGTATTTCCGTACGGTCTTGTATGATGTAAGTTTAAGTTTAAGTTTGAATAAAAGGCTTAACGGCTAGTTTCTCCATTAAAATTATCTAACGGCTAGTTTCTGTATAAATACCATCTTTGCTCAACTTTGTATCAACAAACAACTCAAACTAAATTTCAACAAACACTATGGCTAACCAACCAGATGAGGTGCAAAGAACAATCCTTACCCGATTACGCATTGAACAAGAAAATGAACTTAAGTTGATTAACAAGTTGTTTGGTGAGATCGCTCGTACTATTCGACAGAGGGAGTCTCGTGCTCCAGAGGTCGAAAGGTTACGTCATTTGCCTCAAGACCATCCAATAATCAGGGTCGGTCTAGAAACCCTTTTAAGAAATGATGAAACGGATTTGCAACTTGAAGTCGCCTTGAAAATGGTCAGGGAACAAGTGTTGCAAGTTTGGGAAGAAAAGTCAGCACTCATCGATAATTACAAGTCTATTTAAATTGTATCGTTATTTCACGTTTCGTATGTTTTCACCATTGGGGAATTGTATTTGAAATTCAATGAATCGTATCGTTATTTTACTATACCGTGAATTATATACCGTTGAATAATAAATCGTATCGTTTGTTGTTGTATCGTATTTACTTGGTTAAAAAATAAGGGGGTCTTTTGTAATTTCTCATATCTTAAATTCAAAATCTATAAAAGTTCACAGGGGTAAAAAGTGTCAATTTTTTTTTTCTTTTTTTTAAATAAGCCTTAACGTGGCGTTAAGGGGTTAACGCAGCCCGTTAACACCACGTTAACGTCGGGTACGCAATGGGTAACGCACCAATAACGCGCGTTATTGGTGCCTAACGCACCCCATTGCGTTACCATTAAACATGCTCTTAGAGAGCACTTTAAAGACAATAACCACTGCGATGGATTTAGTAATTACTCGTAAGAGGTTTTAGTTTGTCATCAAGTATAACGGTATGTATACATTTTGAGAGTGACCTTGAAAATGGTCAAATGCAGCCAAGAGGATACTTTAGGGGTAGGTTATAAAGACCTCTCTGTTTTTACAAGTTGTACCCTCTAGATTTTTCTTTTTGTATATTTATTTTTTTCATTTTTTATTCTTATAATTTTGTTTATATTAAAAAACTATAAACCTGAAAAAACATAACATAAAACCACATATCTCACCAAATCCACCTTCGCCGAACATATTTTTCTCCAAATCAACCAATGGCTAATTGTGTAAAGTTAATAAGTCAAAAATATTAAACTGACAAAAATACAAAGCGGAAACTGATAAAAAAACTGTGTTGTACTGTAAACTAAGAGACAAAAAAATCTTTTGTACTTTTACCCTCTCTTTTTGGTGAGCCAGGGGTATCTATAACAAATCTCATACTTTATTTATATAAGGTATATATGAGTTAAAGACATGTCCTTTTTAATGAACTAAACATGTAAAACCTCGTTTATTCATCTGTTTTAGTTTACACGAAAGATGAAATGATAACTAAGTAGACCATTTATATATAGTTTACATATGTTGATTGGGTAATTTCTTGTCTCCTTGAGTAATTGTATTTGATTTTTTTGGTGTTATTTAAGTAACATGCTTGTAAAATTGACAATTTTTTGTAGTTCTAGTTTTGTTTTCAAAGGATGTCTGTGTGAGGCATAAAGTTAATTTAACAAAAGAGAAGTATCTAAAGCTTTACTACATTAATTAAGTAAAATTTAAGGGAGTTGATACTCCTACCATAATTTTCGATGCAAATACCACAACTATGTATTGCAGTGTTGTACAGTACAATACTGTAATGCACAAGTTGTAGTGCAAGCATCAAAAAATGTGGTGGGAGCAAGGTTATAAATAGCGTGAAGCGCGGCGTAGCGGCATAGCCAAGCCTCAAGCTTTAGCGTGAGGCGTTGCGTCATAGCGTCTTTAAGGCGTGATTCAAAACGGCAAAAAATATTTATAGAGTTGTCAATATTAGTTAGCTAATACGCTTAAAACTCAGTTGTGGATTTACTAAGCCCGGATAAATACTTGTAAACAAGCTCATGTCCAATAAATCTCTTTAAAAAAAATTAAAAAAAAAATAAAATCTTAAAAGCTTCAAAAAATGACGCCACGCCTTGCGCTATAGCACGCTTTATCACGCCTTATCACGCTTTGTTGAACGCTACGCTTAGAGATGATGCCTTGACCTGTTTCGTAACGTGGAGGCTACGCCTCACGCTATGGCGCCGCTATAGCGGCGCTATAGCGCGCTATTTAGAACCCTGGGTGGGAGTATCAACTCCTAAAATTTAATGGAATAACAACTCCTGAACTTTTGGTATGGTAAAGGAAGACAATTTCAGGTGTACCGTGTAAATTCTGTATTTTACAGTCGAGGAATAAAATAAGTTATTAGACCACTATTTTGGACACGTAGCGTATTTCAGGGAGACTATGTTTAGGGTCCGTTTGGTTTATAGGTGGGATTGGAATTGGATTTGGATTTAGTTTAGTATTTGGATTTGAGTGGGGTATGAAAATTAAAATAAGAGAGAGAAATTATATTTAATTTATAATTTAATTGAATATAAAAATATTTTCTAAAGATAATAACATACATAAAATAATAACAAAAGGGGAAAATATAAATATTTAGTGGCTGAGAAATAAGGATGGTTGAGAAAAGTATATATGTGTCAGAGTATTCGACTTATACCCACCAAATCTTTTATATAATAAAAGAATTACATCATTTTGGAGTTTTTTTGACAAAACAATCTTAGTGGAAAAAAAAATTGGGCCAATAGAAAAGCTCGATTTTGACACATAGGCGAAATCGAGCAATATGATTGGCTAATAAAAAGTCAAAATTGAATTGATTTTGGTCAAACTTTAATAAATTTGGTGGAGAATTTGATTAAGGAAAAAAACACATAAAAATATATGTGTCAAATTTATGAAAATAAAAACTTAAAAAAAGAGGAGGTAATTAATAAAACATTGGTGGTTGAATTTTAAATATATTATATAGAGTTAAGTGTAAAATTATAAATCTCCATATTTTTTGATAACTTTAAAAAATAAACGAATAACCTCGTGCACTTTATACCCCCTACACTTTATAATATGAACTTTGTTTACAATTACATTACATGAGTATTAGTATTGGTTTGATACTTTCATCTATTAAACTTACAAAATTTTTTAAATGTACGAATTAGTTTAAATATACGTTAAATACTTTTAAAATAAATATTAGTTATAAACTTTCATATATTAAAATATCTTTTTACTCTGTAAGTTAAATATAAATAAGAACTCATGTTATCCTATTTAAAAGTTTAATCTATACGTACACGGGTTTGAATATTAAATACAGTTAAATTATTATTAACGGTAATAAAAATATCAAATTGTAAGTACGAGTTACTGTGATATGAAAATAAATATACGCGAATGTACTTATAACGACTCATGTAATTATTATTTAATGTTTATATACGGATATCCGGAAAAACATCTTTAAAAAACTTTACGGAGTATATTTTAACTTCATCAACGCTCATTATGTGCTACTAAACTCGCACATTTTGTACAACATGATATCAATAGTTAAAGTTAAACAACATCAACCTCAACATTAACATCTATGACAGCTAAACAAAGTTAAATCTTTCATCAAATAAATTTTTTACAAAATGTTAATTGATATTAGTACATAATGAAAAACTCATGCATACTTATTAATTGTACTTATATCACAATTTTCACGGTTAAATTCTTATATGTCTATATTGTAAGCAAAAATTTTAAAATAAATTTGATTTATGTGTAAACCCATGTGATCAAATAACCATTGACCCAATAACATTATAAGGAGACACGTTCAAGAATCCAATACAAGGTTAATGCTACGATTATATTTACAATTTCTGCTAACTATTTTTGTTACTTTCGCACATGTTGATGCTCTAACTTTTTAGAATATATACATAAGATTTTATGTTTTTAAACGATAATACTATATAATTAAATTTTTCTGAAAAATCCCGTGCGTGCACGGGTATTATAACTAGTTGGTGTAGAAAGAATTTTATTATTGACTTTATGATTCCATCCCAAAAGTAGGATACCAAACAACTAATTCTTACTTTGATTCAATTCAAACAGTATAAGTCTCAAAACAAACACGTACTTACTGAACATTTTAGACTAAAATAAGAATATACCTTACAACAAGGTACAATTAGTATTATTTTTAGGAATAAACAACAAAGATTGTATTTCTTCCGTCTTAAAATATTAAGTTTAATTTAACTTTTTGAATTCAATTTTGACTTATATTTTTGTTTATATTATATAATATTTGATGCAAATTATATAAATAAATTGTGTTTTAAATATACTTTCATTAGTATGATTTTCATCAAGTATTATATAATACAAATAAAAATATTTAAAGTAAAAATTGAATTCAAAATGTTAAAATAAACTTATATTTTGAAATGGATGTAGTAGTACGAATTAAAAGAATCTAACGTGTTACAATAACTTTTGTCAAAAAGCGTTTGTTTACCAGCAATTTCGATTCTCTACAAATCTATAATACTATAAGATTCAGTCCCTAAATTTAATGTGGAGTTATGATGATAGAGTTTTTAAAGTTAGAAATAAGTTGGAGTCGTTTAGTAGTACAAGATAGCTAATGCTCGGAATTCAATGCAGCCTCATAATAACTATACAATCATGAAAGGAGATGAAGTGCAAGGGTTGCCCGAATTGATCACATGACATTTAGTATAGAATTAAAAGTCGGTTAGATGAAGTGCAAAGGTTGCGAAAGGTTGCAAGAATAATTAATGATTTAACCTAATTCATGCCTATATAAACGGCCAAAATCACATTTAGTATGTACATTTGAAGATGATTCACACATCTTTTAGATCTTTGATTGTTGGTAGCGGTATGAAAATTCTCTTTTGCAATATTTTGGAGATGATTCACACACCTTTTAGATATTTGTAATTAACTTGGTCTTCCTTTTTTTTCTTAATTTAGTTATCATACGCAGGTACCATGAAAATCACACAAGATCATCTAACCGACTTTTAAATGGAACCAAAGATTGGGATACCAACTATTTCCTTTGTTTCTTACATATTTAGGTGATTATTATAGATAAGCATATATATAGATATATGTATTATGTTAATGCATTTTCATATACAAGTAATTTATGTGCATTTTCTATTGATGTAGCTCACATGTGCGAATTGATTAAAGAAAATATGCACGAGCATGTATGTAAAGCAACATTTAAATGGTTAAATGATACTTTTTAGCGTGATTAGTTTATGTAAGTAATTGCTTTCGAATGCTTTTTGAGAAATATTAGAATGAATTTATCGTGTGCAATTGAATTATTATTGAAAAGAAGAAGGTCCGCGCATCGCAAAGTGTTTTCTTTTTCTATATGTAGAATCATTAGTGAGAAATCAATATTTACGCCCATTAAATGAGTTTGCCATAATAGCAAAATACGACATATTAAAAATATTACATTGAGTAATGAATAGAAAGGAAAAAATACATAATTTTGACTTAAAGCCGTTTGTAAATTATAATAACAAATAAAAAAGTTGAGTTTTAAACATAAGCAAAAGTTCAAACTTTTATCGAAAAACAAAACCGGTGCATTTAATGTGAAGTATATACAACATTGAGATGGAAGTGTAAGGCTTGCCGGAATTGATCACATGATATTTAGTAATTAGTATAGAATTAAAAGTCGGTTATGGATTGAGATGAAGTTGAAAAGGTTGCAAGAATAATTGATGATTTACCATAATGCAATATATATATATATATATATATATATATATATATATATATATATATATATATATGTATTTTGTTAATGCGTTTTCATATACAAGTAATTTATGTGTGTTTTCTATTGATGTAGCTTACATGTGCGAATTGATTCAAGAAAATGTGCATGAGCATGTATGTAAAGCAACATTTAAATGGTTAAATGATACTTTTTAGCGTGATTAGTTTATGTAAGCATGCAACTTGAATAATGAATATAAAAGAAAAAGTACATAATTTTTGCTCGAACCCATTTGTAAATTAAAAAAATTAAGTTTAAGACATAATAGTGGAGTTCAAAGGTATTAGGAATTATTAATAATGTGTTAATTAATATTCATTTGGTTAGCTATTTAGAATTGAGTTTATTGATAAAATTTATTAATATTAGTTACACTTCAATGTTAATTTTCAATGAAATTAGTTGTACAATAAAATGAGATGAAGCTAAAAAGGTTTGTAACGATTTTTATACAGTTTATGTGGCATTATTATATATACATTATTACACAAACTTTAACTTACAAACTTAATAAAGAAAATATTTAACCCACATTAAACTATGACCAATTAGATAGACCCAGTGTGCTCATATTACCATGCAAAAACCATCTAATGGACAAGTATTGTAGGGCTAAATAATAGACCAAAAGAAATAAAGTCATTTTTTTATCATGCAGATAAGTAATAAGCCAAAACAAACAAAGTCATCACAACTTAATAACCAAAAGCCCATTTATAAAATACAACACCACAAAACCAAAACAACATCAAACATTTTTAAATTTTTATACAAGAAAGTCAAAACGTTTCATACAACATACTAAACAATAATTAAGCATACAATCGCCAATACATAAAAAGAATACACGATTAACAATTAGATGCTCAGCCCGTGCGTAGCACGGGTTCTGATTGACTCGTTATTTACATAAAACTTGAAGTATTTAATTTCCAAGTAAGATTTAAATAGAGAAAAATAAAAACAAAGTATAGCAAAAGAAATGTGATGGTGAGAGAGAGTGGGCCGAGGGAATGGGATCAAACGAGTAACTGTCGAAACCATAATTGAACGCACATGCAACCACGTGATGTACGATATGGTACAATTTTACATTACGATTCCTTTCATTTTTTAGTATTGTTTTTAACAATAAAGCCTAGTGGTAGTACCTCACAAATCACACCCAATCTCATATCAATACATATTATATTCATCATTTTGTTTTATTTTAATCTAACTACTATATTGGGTCAAGTTTGTTGGTAATAACTCTATATAAATTCAGGATTTTATTTATTTATTTATTTATTTTTATGTTCCCAGCTAAACAAACTATAATCATTTATCACAAGAATATTATAGGATAAAATTTAAGAATCGTCTTACCAAAAATGCCTTCCATAGTTTTTGAGTTCATTGATTTGATGCTTAACAATACAATGTTTAGGTACTAATCATTTGACAGCAAACATTGTTAGTGGCGCATTTTGGGTACTTAAGTGTTTTACACATCATGATAACGCGTTAGATAAACTAGCGTAATATCACATGTCATATGATGTTATACGTATTTACAACCGAAGAAACATGTGAGTGTATCGAAAGTGTTATCTGAATTACAATTAGCGTAAGTTTTTGGTTGACCGATGTCTTAACTTGTGTGTTTTTAATATTACATAACTTAAAGGGTTTTGCTAATGGCAGCCCTAAGGGTTGTTATTAAGAGCTTGATTTTATTACATATGAACTAATGAGTGATTTTTATTGGGTGACATTTCCGATAAAAGTGGATGAAATCCTTAAAAATCTTGATACACAACAAACACTTCATTCTTATTGGTTGAATTAGTTTCTTACAAATAATTGTAGTAAAAATGATTATATTAACCACAGCCTTTAGGGCTGTCGTTAGTAAAACCCTAACTTAAATGATGGAGTGAGTGATAAGTTGAATAAAATGGATGTCTCAAATAAAGTGATTGTTGCGATAAATCGGAGGATAGTTTTTCAAACAACATATTACGTATGTTAAGTTGTTAACCAATTACTGTAGTAAAAAAGATGCATTTCGTCACTATTCAATGATAGATGCACATATGTTTATTCAAAAGATATTATTTCTGAGCTTTGACTAGCAAAGTCTGAACCTTTGTATTCATTTACTGTATAATGTTTTGACTATGAGGCGGTTAATAACGGATACATCCTACCTCATACAACTTGCACTTACACTTGCACTAAGGATGTGTTTACCGAATTAAATTAAATGGTTTAAAACTAATATCTTAATTAGCCTCTTAAATGAGTGATTTTGAATTTGATTAGTCTCTTAGTTAAGAGAGACTAAAAATACTATGAGGGCCTCACATTTTGATCAAAAGCCGAGTGGTCACCTTTCACCCTTTTTGTGGCTTGGTGGCGCGTGAACCAAAATCTAAACAATTGTCTAACGAGTGAGGAGGTGATATAGAGGGTGACCCCGCACACCAATTGCATATAGTTTAATTGGTTATGGGAGTTTTTTATTTAACCATAGTACTTTTAAAATTTATTTAACAAAACATAGTATTTTCAAATTTATTTAAAAAAACATAGTATTTTTACATAAACTTAAGTATTTTACAAAAGCAAACAAACAAACTAAAAGAAGAACAAATTCATGGGAATATATACTGATTTTTCAAAGATCGCGTCTAACCAATCCAACATAATAAGGCCTTCAATGCCACAGACGATATTAGCTCCTCCGTCTCTCTCGTGGCCATTATATCATTTAATTAAGTGGCTCATTTATAAGATGCAAGAATCATTTCTTACTAGGAGACAAACAAAGGCATAAATATTTATTTGGGATGCATTCGTTAAGTGTTTTTTCAAATGGCATAAAGGTTATAAAATGGATGAAGTATAGAACCTGTGTTACAACTATACTAAAAGCAACATGAATGATAACATAAAGTACCAAAGCATTCGTTCATATCAAGCGTTGGATTATATCTTCACCTGGTAGAAAGACTCTTAGCTAGAGGGTGGAGGCGATAAGAGCTTTTGTCTCGTTTACTTCCTAATGTCACAGATGAATGCATGCAAAACTCGTTTACTTCCTTTTGTCTTGTTTACTTCCTATAGTATTAGGCTTGAACAACCCTCTGAGTCGAGTGGGTCTATATTCACTGGTTTCTTCCACTGTCACAGTTAAATGATATGATGGCCACGAGAGAGACGGAGGAGCTAATATCGTCTGTGGTATTGAAGGCCTTATTATGTTGGATTGGTTGGACGCGATCTTTGAAAAATCAATATATATTCCCATGAATTTGTTCTTCTTTTAGTTTGTTTGTTTTTGTAAAATACTTAAGTTTATGTAAAAGTACTATGTTTTGTTAAATAAATTTGAAAGTACTATGTTTTGTTAAATAAATTTTAAAAGTACTATGGTTAAATAAAAAACTCTTAGTTATGGTGGGTCACAAAACGGTGAAATGACTTGAGTGATGAGTGAGGAGTTATTTTGGCGTGTAAATGACTGAATGTGAAAAGGAAAATATTAAAGTGACGCTGAGGTGGCAAAACGACTTGAGCCATAATACCTAATGCTCTTATGTACGAAGAGTTGATGGTTTTGTTTTTTTTTTTTTTTTTAATAATAATCTTATATAAGATTGTAACCATACGAAAATAACATAACGACATGGTATGCGAGGCACAAAGTCTTAAAGTCATAATCACTTTTTTCTGAAGTCTCGAATTAATCGAGAGCTTTTGGACAATAATTGCAATCCAAATCGTAAAATCACTTTCTTGGCTTTTATATGTATTTAAAATTTGCAGGAAGTCTACAAAAAGGACCCCCATATGAATATGACCAACTACTTAAATAATGCAAACAACTACTGAATCAATAAGAGAAAGATTCTAGATATGTACATCTCCTAATTAAATAATACATCACCATTTGAAAGAAAACCATCATCTAATGCGCAAACCGAAAGGTTTTTGGCTTTCAAGCTAGAGGTTAAGAGTTTAAACCTGACTATAGATGTGCATATTTGAGAGTGGTCAGAGAAAGGTTAGAACGGTTATGAGGTTAACATAATTAGTCCGTGTACAAATGAGTAAGAAAAAAATCCCCTTTCCTAAATAACCTGAACAGGAAACACAACATCCGTTTACCCGTTTATAAATTTGAAAGAAAAATAATCCACCGTTTTTGTAAACTACTTGGTAATCTCAAATCTTAAAGCTCATAGTTGTTGACTATAAGTATTTTATTAAAAGAAAATCTTTTTAACGTAAATATGCTTGTGAAACTCACAAAATAGAGAGAAAAATAAATATTAATTCTGTTAAACTGGTCAAAGTTGTCTACTTTAACCAATTCAAACGATCTATTCAGTTACATCGGTTATCCAACTTATTAAATAACTTACACAAACTAAGTATAAGGTTGTTTTTTATTCATAAAAAGGTAATATAACGTAAATAGAATGAATGATGAGTGTGGTCCAGAAGATATATAAAGAGTATAAGTCCGTATTTATTTTTTATTATCACAAATAAGTCCAAGTCACGTTTCATTTCAAGAACATGGTTGATGAGGGGTTCACCATGTGCATCATGCATTTTTTTTTTTCCACTTAATTGATAACACTAATGCTATGAAAAAAATAATTAAACATGATTGATATAGGCATTAGTTAGGCTTTTTCTAAGCATGGATTTGATTGGGCAAGCACATCACTTGAGTTATGATAATATTTATTAATTTAGTGTGAGTAACGTTTAGCTACCTTTTGATTAGAGAATATCGGCTGAATGTATATTTTAGACTAGTAAATTGTTCAATTCATACAAAAGTACAAACCAAAGAATCACATGCAAAATAATCCCTTCTACTCACATGAAATAGATGAAGGTGCAAGAATTCCTCAAACAGGAATATGAGACTTTTTCTGTGTATGTATTTTCAATAAAAATATGTGTTCGAGAAATATAAGAGCGGGAAGATGACCACTTTGGGGCAAAAAACATTTTTTTTTAATTATTATTATTATTATTATTATTATTATTATTATTATTATTATTATTATTATTATTATTATTATCGCAACTATGAACTCAACAACCTCGTGTTGACATTTTAGCATGTATTTTCAGGTTTAAAGCGATAGCTTACTATTGAAGGCATTGGCAGGGCATGGCATGGTCATAGGTGACTCTGATAAACCAATTGGGACCGCTTTAATTAGCCTATGGGCCTATTTCCGCACTTCTTTGATATCATGTAAACTAAATGCTTTTGATAACAACTTTCATTCTAAATAAATGAAATGAAACCTATTCTTTGTACTTTGTGTTGTGGTACCAATATAGTAGCACCCCAATGCATGTATGCTTCCGCTAAACCAGATTTTGTGAGTGTTACAACAATTGTCTAACGAGTGAGGAGGTGATATGGAGGGTGACCCCGCACACCAATTGCATATAGTTTAATTGGTTATGGTGGGTCACAAATCGGTGAAATGACTTGAGTGATGAGTGAGGAGTTATTTTGGTGTGTAAATGACTGAATGTGAAAAAGAAATTATTAAAGTGACGCTGAGGTGGCAAAACGACTTGAGCCATAATACCTAATGCTCTTATGCACGAAGAGTTGATGGTTGTTGTTGTTGTTTTTTTTTTTTTAAATCTTATAAGATTGTAACCATACGAAAATAACATAACGACATGGTATGCGTACAATTTAATCAACGAGGCACAAAGTCTTAAAGTCATAATCACTTTTTTCTGAAGTCTCGAATTAATCGAGAGCTTTGGACAATAATTGCAATCCAAATCGTAAAATCACTTTCTTGGCTTTTATATGTATTTAAAATTTGCAGGAAGTCTACAAAAAGGACCCATATGAATATGACCAACTACTTAAATAATGCAAACAACTACTGAATCAATAAGAGAAAGATTCTAGATGTGTACATCTCCTAATTAAATAATACATCACCATTTGAAAGACAACCATCATCAAGGTTTTTGGCTTTCAAACTAGAGTTTAAGAGTTTAAACCTGGCTATAGACGTGCATATTTGAAAGTGGTCAGAGAAGGGTTAGAACGGTTATTAGGTTAACATGATGAGTCTGTGTACAAAAGAGTAAAAAAAACTCGCCTTCCCTAAATAACTTGAACAGGAAATACAACATCAGTTTACCCGTTTATCAATTTGAAAGAAAAATAATCCACCGTTTTTGTAAACTACTTGGTAATCTCAAATCTTAAAGCTCATAGTTGTTGACTAAGTATTTTATTAAAAGAAAATCTTTTTAACGTAAATATGCTTGTGAAACTCACAAAATAGAGAGAAAAATAAATATTAATTCTGTTAAACTGGTCAAAGTTGTCTACTTTAGCCAATTCAAACGATCTATTCAGTTACATTGGTTATCCAACTTATTAAATAACTTACACAAACTAAGTATAAGGTTGTTTTTTATTCATAAAAAGGTAATATAACGTAAATAGAATGAATGATGAGTGTGGTCCAGAAGATATATAAAGAGTATAAGTCCGTATTTATTTTTTATTATCACAAATAAGTCCAAGTCACGTTTCATTTCAAGAACATGGTTGATGAGGGGTTCACCATGTGCATCATGCATTTTTTTTTCCCACTTAATTGATAACACTAATGCTATGAAAAAAATAATTAAACATGATTGATATAGGCATTAGTTAGGCTTTTTCTAAGCATGGATTTGATTGGGCAAGCACATCACTTGAGTTATGATAATATTTATTAATTTAGTGTGATTAACGTTTAGCTACCTTTTGATTAGAGAATATCGGCTGAGTTTATATTTTAGACTAGTTAATTGTTCAATTCATACAAAAGTACAAACCAAAGAATCACATGCAAAATAATCCCTTCTACTCACATGAAATAGATGAAGGTGCAAGAATTCCTCAAACAGGAATATGAGACTTTTTCTGAGTATGTATTTTCAATAAAAATATGTGTTCGAGAAATATAAGAGCGGGAAGATGACCACTTTGGGGCAAAAAACATTTTTTTTTAATTATTATTATTATTATTATTATTATTATTATTATTATTATTATTATTATTATTATTATTATTATTATTATTATTTATTATTATTTTTTTGATTTTTTGATTATTTTAATTTTATTTTATTATTTATTTATTATATTTTTTATTTCATTATTATTATTTATTTTTATTACAACATCACTTTATTTTTAAATTTTATAGAATTATTTATTATCATTTTTATTATTATTATTCAATAATATTTAATGATTACTAATTAATTAAAACTAAATATAAATTAATTTTAATATATTAGTTTATATAATATTATTTATTATTATTATTATTATTATTATTATTATTATTATTATTATTATTATTATTATTATTATTATATAAAAAGCCAAATCGCAGAAGTCGTTTTCGTGGTTTGGTAAAATTTCAAGCGTAGTCCTTACGATTGTGAAAGTGCAAGCATAGTACTTGCGCTTCAGTCTCTGTCATAGACGATAATCTCACACTAAAGTTTCACACAAAAACTGCGATTAGACTCTTGAAATCGTAGAAACTTTGCTTGCAGCTTGACCAAACCAAATGGAAGTTTTTGCAATGAACTCTTTAGAGAATAAGCAACAATGTCAACTAACTTGTTGTTACAAGTTATTTCATCTTTCACGTATAGTAGACTAAAACAATTGCAGTTTTTCTTTTTTGACATATTGAAACAAGCCCTATTAGCAGAAAATTAGATTATTATTATTATTATTGTAACAAAAATATGTTCTTTTATCAAAATGACATTTCTCTGACTTCACCCTCCTGCTCAGATATATGATCTTGGGCGATATACTATCAAAGCATCAAAACATCCTTGTATATTATTTGGGAAAGTGATAAATTATCATACTTGATGTGCCTAATAATCATCTTACTCACAGCATCCTGACAGGTGTCAGAACTGACGGTTTAGATGCAGAGGGAGAATGAGTGAAAAAAAAAACATACTATAATATTGTTGTGTATGTAGAAGGATTAATAGGATGATATTGTACGAGACTTTGGCAATGCTCTATTATTTGAAATTGCTAAACTTTGACGGTTCACAGTAAACTAATAAAGTCTTGGAATAAAGAACAATGGACTCAAATGGGCCAAAACATGTGTATAGGCCCAAACTAGTACTTACAAAAAACAGACAGCCGAAAGATATTTGACTTCACTAGCTTTAAACTTTACGATCCCACACATACAAAAAATGCTTTCATCCATTACAAAGACAAAAAGCACATATAAGGTTTGAACCCAAAAAGATCAAGTTTAACGAACAAAAATATCGACTAACATGTGCTTAAGGCCTTAAGTGCGTTGCCTCTTGCGTGTTTCACTAAACAGGGTGTTGCATATAATTAAGTTGTTCACAAAGAATTAATGCACTTTTTCGGCATTGTCTATGTATATTGGTGTTTTATATGCACGATTCAGGGCGTGGTTTAGGTGCCCGTTTTGATATCTAGTCGTGTAAACCAGCTATACATCCGATTGTGGGTGACTTGCTGGTAGGCCTCCATTCTCTGCAGCTTCTAACGTGTTATCAGACCTTGAACCTTCAGTTCCTGTGTGAATGGGTCGAAGGAAACCCTGCATTCGCAACATAAAACTCTGGCTAGATGGTTGACTCCTCAAGTAACGAGCTGTTGCAACAGTTGACCCGTGAGGATCTGAAGCAGGGATAGCAAACACCGCGCTAAGGTCAAGGTTTGGAAATACAGATGACCTGCACCGAGGGCATTTCACATTGAGCCTAAGCCATTCATCGATGCATCCTACATGGAAGTTATGTGCACAAGGAAGCCCACGAACCTGAAACAGTGAAACCATTTCAATACAGCAACACAAAGAACATTATTTTACACATTTGATTCATGTTATGTTTTATTTCTAACTGATGAAGTATGTTAACTAAATTTAAAAAAAAAAAAAAAAAAAAAAAAGGGGTATGGGTCGAACAGGTAAGAAGTCAAACAACACATAACTCCTACTATATGACTTCATTTTAAAAATTATATTATTATTGTAACAACGTATTACTTGCAATCATATTCAATGCAAAAAACTTTCTTTAAAAAAATGTAGACTGATTCAGCCTGACCGATACCAAAAACAACCCAATTAAGTGTATTACCAAATGCTCAGACCTGCCCAATGTGCCACCTCTAATATTGGAAGTATTTTCTTTTGGTGAGATGGTGAGAATAAAGAAACAGTACCTCATTCCCAACATGGAATTCTTCCAAACAGATTGGACACTCGCTACAATCAGTAGGTACGGCTATCAGCATGAACTTCGGAAGTTCTTGAATGAGCGCCTCCACTGCTTCTCTCTAGTTTTTCAAATTATGAAGTTTTCAGTCTACATTTGATAAATCATACAAGTTAGCAGTAAACTTGAGAGATACAATTACTAATTACCTCGGCTTGAGTCAAGTAAAGTCCAGGATGATACGAACCCGCATCTTGGCCCATAACTCTCATCTCTTGACCAGCAGCATTTTCAAATGCCCAATCTGGTACGCGGATCATGTCAACCAAAACCTGTTGAAAATCATCTTTATAAGAACCGAAACAGAGAGCACTTTTTACTGTCAATTTTTATAAAATGCTAGTAATTCATTAGTGAAAATTATATGTCAAAAGGGTACCCCAAATTCAGATATAGGAATCCCTTGTTGAGCGCGTAGTGAGTGAGCTTGTCTTCTTCTTAACCACTAAAAGAAGATACGTTGAATTGTTAGAGGTTAAGCAACTTTCAAGAATGCTTTCAAACACTTTGAGGTATTATATGATACCGTTTTCATGGAAATTGCCGCAAGGGAGAATAGTCCAGAGTAGCTGAAAAGCAACCATATAAGGAAACCCCATTTCTGACCATCTTCAGGCAACTGCAATAATTTAATTTGTACAAAATCTTGATCACAATTTTATTTTTGTGGAATAGAAGAAACATACACTGACATTGGCAAAAACAATTGAGACACATACACAGTCTCTTGAGGTAGTGAACCACAGAGAGCCAATAACGGTCCATGCCCAGAGAAAAGGATAGAGCAACAAACAGAGAATGAATAGAACCACCACTCTTCCACAAAAACGAGTATATCTCTGCTGCGCGCCAAAATCCCTATATGTCATTTGAGATAGCAAATTTGAGACTACTGTTAGTAAACTTCCTGGATACTTAGAGAAATATAGCTTACTTGGAAGCCTATGAACTCATGTTAGACGGCATATAGCTTAGACTCCAAAAATTGCTCCTCACAATTAAGGGGTCCAAATATGTCCGTTCTATTCACAAGACAAAAACTAGACGCATTAGGGCTTTGCGGGCTATAATACTGATTATTTTACACCATGAAAACTTCATATTTGCCGACTAAGCACACTAATGGTTTATAACATCTTCTAAAGCCAAAGAGCTTGCGCATTGCGTTTTGAAAGTAATTATGTGATATGCAGCAATCAAGCTGAGATAATCAACTGTAACAACAAGGGCTGAAGGAGTTGGATTTTGAATGTATTTATGCTGATTGAAGCTGAAATAATCAAACAATTTGTTGACTTGAATGTGACAAATTCTGGTTTATTACATGTAAAATGACCTCTAAATATCACATAACCAGAATGAGTTTTGTAAAAGCTGCACCTTAACTGATAATCGGAAACAGATGATTTGGCCCATACATAATCAGATAATCATAATCAGTTTCATAGCACGGCAAGCACTAGAAACTGATTATCGGCCACTTTAAAACACAATAATCAGATGAGCACTTACAAAAGTCAATAATCACTTGCAAAACGCAATACCAAATACTACCAAACTTTCAAGATTCACACACAATACTCAAATTCCCTCATCATTTGTATATCATAATCTCAAAATCTGGTCAGGAGAAAACTTACAATCCCATTCCTGCAGCAAGTCCATTGTCTACAAACATCAACAGACGAAATACAAAAACTGTTGCATAGTCCACCTATTTTAAACAAAAAATATAATAAAGTTAGCGCTAATAAGCTCCTGTATAATATACTATCACAAGTAAGGGGGTGTTTGGTTTAGCTTATTTCTGGGTCATATCGAAATTTGAAAAAACCAAATATTCATATTTAACATCTTTCTAGGTAATCAACTTGAGCCTGTGACTTTATTTAAGTTGAAAAGACCATAACCTGAAAGTGAGCTTATCGGCATTTCCAAATTTCGGTAAGCCCATAAGCCCAACTAATAAGCTAAAGTGCAAAATCATAAGGGAGATCAAACCTGTATTCACAAACCACTCACCACAATCCATATGTGCAATGGGTGCCTACACGTATCGTAATGCTTCCAGTTTATCGCAATAATAATTCTATTAATAACAACCGTCAAGAATCAACAAAACAAAAATATACTTAGGTGAATCCCGGGTGCACGCCCTGCACAAGATACTATATAGTATATACTAGCATCGCACATACCGATGTACTTTTCATTTGTCATGTTTTAGTCATTTTCATGTTTTTGAACCAAGTAACTGAAATATGGTTTGGTGTTCCATTAACTACTTAAAGTCATTTTGTAACCTGTAATCTTAGTAATTTTCATATAATTTTTTGCAATATTTATTAGTATACCATTTTTGTAATAAAAACTATCATTTTCAAAAGTCGGCTTTACGGGGATTTTTGCTCTTTTTATAGCAAAATGACACAAATTGAGCACCAAACCATCTTCTATTTACTTGTAAAAAGACTAAAACACGACAATAAAATGTATTTTGGATTACCAACTTACTTGTTTCCAAAAAAAGAAAAACGCTCTAAATAACTTACTTTCATATGTACCATTATGACTAATCTATTAACTAATGTAAGTACCAATATAAGTAACTTTGCTGACTTGACATGGGTATTTTGGTTAAAAAAAACAAGTTTGTTGTCACTCGTAATAAGTGGGTGTTTGTTTAAGCTTATTTTAGGGCTTAGAGCTTGAATGGTTTAAGCTCATTTTATTCCGGCTTAGGAGGTGTTTATTTAAGCTTATATGTGGGCTTATGAGTTTATTTGGTTTCGGATTATATTACATAAGCCTCAAAATTTTCCGGCTTATTTTGATGTTTATCGGCTAATATAAGCTTATATAAACCCAAAAGGTTACAAAATAAGCCAAAAAATCGGGGCTTATGAAATATAAGCCGAAACCAAATAAGCTCATAAGCCCACATATAAGCTTAAACAAACACCCCCTTATTCATAAGTTTCAAAATAAGTCAGAAAAAAATGGGTTTATGAAACATAAGCCTAACAGTTTGACCAAAATAAGTAAATAACATTTGAAAGGATACATGCTAGTGGCAAGCATAGACAAGAAAAACCCATCATACCTGCAAACCATCAAAAACCAAAAATCAAACAATAAAAATGAAAACCCATATCATAAAAAATCAAAACAAAAAAACAAACTAACCATTTAAAGTCCAGGCCTTTAATTGGCATCTTTAATAAATAAACAAAAGCTTTACTTTTATTACTTGTTCAGTTGTGATGATTGACGTGAGAAGAAAAGATTTGATGGATTAACGGGATTTGACATCGACTTATTAAACTATTTTGGTATTTGGGAATAAAAATATGAATGAGTTAAGTTTGATGGCAACAGGAGGATATATATGTTATGGGCTGTTTTTCTCAAAGTGTAAAGTTTGGTGACTAGTGTGAAAGTGGATACTTTTTGAAGGGGTGAATTTTACACTTGAAGTAAAGTTTTAGGGGGAAAATTACAGTTCAAGGTAACGTGTGTTTCTTTGTTTCGTGTATCTTTTTCTTTTTTATGGGTTTGGCAAACATAGCTATTGGTGGCATTGGAAATGAAGCAAAAGATTATAAAAAAAAGAAAATGTTTGATGGGCCTAATAAACAAGCCTAAAGGTGGACCTAATGCTTTAATGACTTGTACATTTGATAAATGTACAAGTCATTAAAGCATTAGGTCCACCTTTAGGCTTGTTTATTAGGTCCTTCTATCACATCTCTAAAAAAAAAATATACATATTTTTTAAAACAAACTACATGAGTGAAATAGTATTTGATTTTCAGATAGATATTCTGAAAGAACTTTTTTTTTTTTTTTTTTTTTTTTAATAAGACAACCAGGTGCGTGGGAGTGCGAATAATTATTATTGAGTTGTCACTTCAGCCAACACTCAATAACACCACAATAATTAAACACCCTCGCAGCAATAACTGTTATTGGTGCATATATGTCCCATAACGTACAACTAAAGATACACCACTCACTAAAAAAAACCATCAGTAGTAATTACTCGGGGCGAAAGGGACCAATGACACCAATAATGGTGCACTATGGCATGCCATTGGCAAAAAAAAATCCCAATAACTGCTATTCGTCTCTCTACACCGTGCATTTTAAGTTCTGTCTGCCAAACAAAGTTTATATTTTAAGTAGTGTATTTTTTCAAAAATAAGCATAATCACCCAATAATCTTGCGTATAAAACATACCCTAAACCTAAAATAAGAAACTTGTTTTGGGTTTAAATTTATTTTTAAACTTGATGAGGTTTTCTTTTCGGTTTTCTTTTTTGAACCGAAGTACCTGATAATCCGTTATCAATCTTTGTGACCCCTCAAGACGTGTGCTATACCTAGTGAGTTTTGAACTTGAGAGTCTTGTGAGAGCATTAAGGTGTGTAACTATTAAGCCACGTTGGTGGTGGCTTGTATCCATACTTAAAGGTTACAAGTATATTCTATTTATGAGTTAATTCAGCTCCAATTTGTCACATCCCGAACTTATGACACAACTTACAACTTTTGGTGAGTTTGTGGCTTGTCAAGTCTCATATAGTCATATCCAAGACAAGGGTTTGGCTTATACATGGAAGGTCATTGTCACTTTCGCACAAAACTACATAAGCATTGAATAACTGGTCTTGCCTTTTCTCATATTAGCCCATGAACTCAATTTGTATAAGTTAGGTTCTAGTGTGATTGACAGATTGTACAAACATCTTAGATTGACTTATGAACTTAATATAAATTTGGTTTTAGTGAACTTTTACAAACATCTTCATTCGGAGAGTTTCAAAGCTGAAAATGTAGACCTGATTTCCAAAGTTAGCTATGCTGAAGACATCCATAATGAGAGGTCTAAGAAAAGGTTAAAAAAAATTCATAATCTTTTGTTTCATCTTTAATAAGCTTTTAGTTTATATTAATGTGGCTTGATGAGATTGAAAATCATAACATATGTGATATGGTTGAACATTTTATAGAGTTGTAAAAGGTTTATAAATAGTGGTAATATATAGTAACAAAAGTTTTATAAGTTGGTGAAACATAACATGATAGATTTATAAACTCATAAAAAGTTTAAGTGGAGAAATTGAATACACCTTAGTAAGCAAAGTTGTAAATCTTATAAAGCAAACTCCTTTTAGCATGATTATGTAGATTACGTATCAGGAAGCTGCCATACTACTACTTTTATTAGATCCGAGAAGCATGTACACGAAACATATAAATGTTAATGTTATAGCAACCTTTTTAAGCGTTTTAAATTGATAATGAAACATCACAAGATCCATTGTTACACTTTGAAGCATTATGTAGTTCTCATGTTAAGTGAGAAACCTCGCTTAGTAGCAATAGAGGTGCAAATTTACCGGTTAAAACCGGTTTTTCTAATAACCGGTTTCGGTTCGGTTCGGTTTTTTCGATATCAATTTTTTTTCGGTTATAAATGTTCAGAATCGGTTTTTTTCGGTTATAAATTTTCTGAATCGGTTTTTTATCGGTTTTTACCGATTCGTTTTTTTCGGTTATAAATGTTCGGATTAAGATTTTTTATCGGTTATTTACCGGTTCGTTTTTTTTCGGAATTTTACTAAAAACTTTGAACATTTATTTAATAAACTTGTTAAATATCAAAAATATAATTAAACAATATACTCACAACTTTTATTTAAACAATACAATTATACAATCATAACTTTTATTTAAACAATACAATTATACAACTAAAAAATACAATCATAATGTTTATTTAGACAATACAATCATAACTTTTATTTAAATAATACAATCATAAAATTATATGAATACTATACATTTGAAGCTTTAGTATAGCAATCACCCGAAAACATATTAGTGACTCAATTACACTAATATTGAGTGAAAGCCAAAACACAACTCAACAAACCCATTGTTGAGATCGTTTTAGCTCGAGGTTAGTTAGACCTCATCTAGGGATTACACAATAATAAAGATAAAGAACATGTACGCAGCGGAATAAACAAAACATCTTTATTATTGATACAAGGTTTCTTCGTCATCATCTCTACTCTAACAATACAATAAGCCCCAATGCTACGTGATCAAGTATAGCACGGTTACACTCTAACAGGGATCCAAGATCCTTGAGGCTTATACAAACTCTAGGCGTCTAACACAAAGACCACGCCTAGGTTTACACACACACACACCTTTTCTGGTTTACATCTTTTGTACGTACATAATATCAATTCCCTGTATCTCTTTATATAATAGAGATACTAGGGTTACAAAGGATATTCTAGAATAATAAAAAGATATGCAATAATCTTTTTCTTTCTTTGCAAGTTTCTTCCTTTGTCTCCATAAGTCCCTCATGTTTCACATGTTTTGCCTTATCAACTTAATTGTAATTCCCAACAATCTTCCCCTAGTTGATAATGACAAAACCAATAAGCATGAACTTCCCCTGAAGTTAATATGTCATGAAACATGTGACTTCCCCTTAAACATGCAATATCACCAAGGCTCTTCAAGTTGCAGCTTCAATGTAAATATTCGTCCCCTTTTTGTTATCATCAAATAGGGGACAAATGTAAGCAACCTTGATCTTCACAACCACGAATCAATATTACTCGACTAATCCATCTTTCCAATGTTTCAAAGTCGCCCACCATTAAGTTTTCCGCATCTAAAAATGGACTTGAAACAATAGAAATCAAAACCAGCAGTAGTAATAACAACTAGCAGTAGAAAAACCTTGATCTCCATAATCACCAACCAGTACCATACATCCAATTTAGCCCTTTAATGTCTTGAATTACCCACCATTAAGAACACCAAAACGCTTACTTATTAAATGAACTCAAGACATAAAAATACCAAATCTTCAGTAAGAATACCAACGAATAACCATGAAAACCTTCACCTTGATGTAGCATATAAAATGGTTAAACATTTGAACGCGTAAGCTTCCCCGAAACCCATATGTTAACCATTTCTTGAATCTTCAATTCTGTAGGCTCTATGTAATGATTACTGATGAAGAAAACTAAGTATTACCAACTTGATGATGAAGTAGAACAACCCAAACTCATGTCTTAAATATAACTTCGAACGTATACCCAAACCGATGTATACGGAGACCGCAATCTTTTGACAATAATCACTGAGCACAATAACGTAACTCCTTCAAGTGTTTGTCAATTCGTAGTTATAATAAGAACACAAACTCGAACAATTCCACTTCAACTTCAAATAGGTGATAAAAACTTTTCTTCGTAATCAATTAGAACAAATAAGTATGAGCCTTTGTAATCTGTTAAGAACCAATATACAAAAATCCAAACTCCATTGTGTGTGTGTTATCCCCTGGTGCGTGTTTTCTCCGTGTATGTGTTGAAACCACCTGTTCCATATAAACATACATGCTTCCCCAAACTAATTGTAACTCATGCTTACCAAACTGATTCCTTGCAACTGTATGCTAACATCAGTGTCCATAATGCTTTGAAACTGATCAATGTATGCACAAGCTAATCATCCTCCAATTTGCAATGTGCAATACTAATAAACCAATAAAAGCCATAAAGCATTTAACCTATCATATACAGTGCATGAGCCATCAAGAATTGCCATATCCATCTCAGGTTGAAGTCCACTACCGACCCACTATTGATGATAAATCAATTCGTCATAAATAACAATCATCAAAAAGGCTATTCTTCAACCATGCACAAAACGACTAAAAACTTAATGAAGTTACCTCTCCCTTAACTGATCCACGTTTGCAATTTAATTTGTACAAGGTATATATGAAGCAGCCAATCATCACTTAAAACACCGACTCAGGATAATTAATTAGTACGAGGTTTGATATAGAACTTAGCATGCACTACCTCGATACCATCATCAAGCATCTTTAACAAACTTCGAAGCAGCACTAACGTGTGTAATGACCAGTTAAGCGTAGCAGTGGAAACAAGTATCGCAGCAGTGGAAATATCTAAACGAGCAGTGGATATAATGTGATCAGTGGAAACCGAGAACGAGCAGTGCCTTTACTTGTTACCTTACTTCATCACCAGTACCTGTACTCGTTATAAATAGACATGCTAATAATCGTTGCATCAGTACTAACCTTGGACCAGTACAAACACATGAGGACCACAAGTACTAAGTGAGACTTCACATTAATTGTACCAGTAACATCAGAAGAATTCGTAGCCCTACTCTCAACTTCAGTAACCTTATTCTGATCATGCGTACCATTACTTTTCCTCTCAAACCAGTAACCACAGTCTAATATGCAAAGATCTATTCCCAGTAACCTTATTTACCATAGAATTTTGAAACGCCTTTTATCTTGATAAATTGATCAGTTAAGCACCATAATAACTTTGTTCCAGTACCCCCATTCACAACATATCCCAAACAGCTTCATGTGTCCATCGTCGTATAGCAAGCAATTATTGAATAAATAAACCATCGTATAGTAGGGTTTTGCACATTAATCATCTCCACATGATGATTCTGTCATGTAATGTTACTTATTTGGGTTTCCTACAGCCCTAGTCATGCCCACAACAATAAAATTTATAGTCTACGCCAGACAATCAGTCAATAATCACCATCAAATCGACCAAGTTTAGAAACCCTAAAAACCGATTAAACTAGTATCTAAAGCTGCTTCTTCCATGAATTTTATACATCAAACAACATATAAACAACTTCCATAATGAATTAATACCAAGTAAACACGAATTCAGGAAGTTGAACATCAAAGAAACCCTAAAAATTTGACTTACATGAACTTTTTCTGCAGCAGATTTTTTGAGAATTTTTATCTTTTTATTGGAAGTTCAGATCGAAGATCCCTCCGGTGGAAATCTTTATTGATATGTAGAGAAGCTCCAGTAAAAATTTCAGCCCGATCCAACGGTTAATGAAGGAGATATCGCGCCTTGAAAACTGACCTGCAGTGAGTTACGAAAATTGAACCAAATTCGAATTTTTCTTATTCTTTTCGTCGAAAAACCTTATAGATCCTAGATCACGAGCAACCTGGGATCTGATACCACTTGTAGGATCTAAACACACACCTTGTGTTAGAGTGATACTTTGAGTTATATTATTAAGCACACGGAATATACTTAACAATAGTTAGAATATGAATTGTATAATGTAATGTAAGTGAGAACAATTTTAAGTTTAACACAAAGCTTCAATATTATTAATAGTAATACGAGTGATCTTGCTTATCACTAGGGTTACACCTTGAAGCTTTCTAGGGTTGATACGTACCTAGAACAATGACCTAGGATCTCCTTTTATAGCACAAGGAGTCCTTTACAAGATAAATATAAAGCTATCATAATAAAGTATACACAAGATCTTTTCTATACTTATCTACAAAAAAACGATTATAGTTATCCTAACAGCAGTGGTAATAATATGTACTAGCACTGGTAATGTGTTTCCACTGCTAGTGCATTCTTCAGCAGTGTCTTCCACAAGCTTATCAGTGATACTGTTAGCTTTATTCTCAACACCATCGTTTCACTTACTTCAAGACAAAAAGCCAAAAACCTATCACGAAAAATAAACCCAGATCCATAAGTTTTGATATTACGGAAAAAAAAAAAAAAAAAAAAAAAACAAATCATGTCATGCACAATCGTTTATCCAGCACAAAATACAAAAATACAGCAGAAAAAAATTCTTATCTCCTCATCGAGAAGAAAGAAACCAGATCAATCTTTCTCCAAATCTAACAAGATTCGATATATCAAAAATCTTACCTAATCAAAAAACAACAACAAAAAAAAAAAAAAAAAAAACACATATCCGGTAAAACCATCACTCTCTCGTCACTTCTCATTTACAAAACCAGATCCAGATCTAAAAATCAAATCCCTACGGTGGTTCGATGGTTATATAAAAAAAAATAAAAAAAAAAAAGAAAGAAACCGGTTATTTGAAAAAACCGGTTAAAGCGGATATAAAACCGGTAAAAAACCGGTCCACTTATAAAATTGAAAACCGGTATAACCGGTACGGTTTAAAAAACCTGGTCCAGTTTAAAAAAACGGTTTTTTTGAAAACCAGTTACGGTTTTTTGAGCCGGTTAAAAAAAACCGATTTGTGTTTGCACCTCTAAGTAGCAAGTTTGAGAAAGAAAAAAAAGGTACACGTTTTCGAACATTTTCAACTAATGATTAAAATTGTCCCAAACAAATTATATAATTTTCAACAAACAGATACCCTTATGATACTCGCTGCATATATAAAATTTAAACGTGAAACAACGTCAATTAGTACGTTAAGCATTCCACGTTAACATAAACCAAAGGAATAATTTGTATTAGAAAATAAATATAAGATCCGTTCATAAAAAAGAAAATAAATATAAGAAAACACACACAGTTAGTCCACAATTTGTGTGTCGCTGGCCCAGTTGATAGGAGTCTAGGTTGCATACAGACAATGTTAGATGGGCCGGGTTTAATCTAGCCCATAGAATTCACTGGTCAAATTCAGTCATCTCATAAACACTCAAAAAAAAAAAGAAAAAAAAAAGAAAAAAAAAAAAAAGTAATGATTTGATGACTAAAAACACGTTTAATTGTATATCTAAAACTATATGCCAATTATTAGTTTGTGAATAAGTGGGTCACTTTGCTACAACCAACAAAATACTAGCATGCCAAAAGTTCTTTATAGATCCAACTTTTACCATAGAACCCATCAAGCAATCTTAGCCACTCATTTTTTTTATCAAAATAAAAAGGAAACTTCCACACTTTTTTTAAAACTTAAATATTTCCCAAACCGCCAAGCTACAAAAAAAATACCATCGCGACGAGAATTTAATTATCTTTCTATAGACATGCATTGTTATATACTTTCGACGAATTTTTTTTCCGATGAACTTTATTTTTTTCGCCCAGAAAAATCATATATGATTCGTAAGAATCATATATGATTCGATTTTAACAAATCATATATGATTCGTAAGAATCATATATGATTCGTAAGAATCGAATCATATATGATTTTTTACGAATCATATATGATTTTTTACGAATCATATATGATTTTTACAAATCATATATGATTTTTACAAATCATATATGATTCTTTCTGGGCGGAAATTAAAAAAAAAAGAAAAGAAAAAGTTCATCGAAAAAGAAATTCGTCGAAAGTATATAACAATGCATATCTATAGAAAGATCATTTAATTCTCGTCGCGATGGTATTTTTTTGTAGCTTGAAGATTTACCGTTTGCAAGAT
The DNA here is from genome assembly GCA_014162995.1 of Artemisia annua. Taxonomy (NCBI): domain Eukaryota; kingdom Viridiplantae; phylum Streptophyta; class Magnoliopsida; order Asterales; family Asteraceae; genus Artemisia; species Artemisia annua. The sequence continues at coordinate 63,051 of LBNU01024225.1, read as the reverse complement.
ATGTTGTTTTGAAAAAAAAGTGAAAAATATAAATGGATGGCTATAATTGGTTGATAGGTTTTATGACATGTATGAGTTCTTCGTGGATCTCAACTCATACTAGCGTATCATTTTAGACATAAAATTAAACATATTTTCAGTCATCACAATTTAGTTATGTAGAAAGTCATGTCTAGTATTGATTGGTTGTGGGACTGTGAGTGAAGGCCGTCAGAAAGTCGGTTACTTCTTTTCTCATTTGATTAGACGCACCAAGCACGGGTCACATTAAGTGTTGTACATTGAGTTATCGAAGATATCTTGAATTAGTTGAACACATTTTGACTGACATATTTTGTCAATTCCTTTTATGATCTAGGTTATAAGTTATGACTTATGATCAAGTACAATAAATTTGGTCTACAACACTCTTAAATCATGTCTCAAGATAGCCAAGACAGAGAAGGTCTACGAAAGACAAAACGATACATATTATGTCCTTGGCAGATTTGCCTTTACAACGTTTCCCACCGAATCTATTAAGTTATACAGCTGATTCCACAAAGAAGCATCTCTAAATGCATGTAACTAGTGGTTGATAGCTTTGTTCCATGTAATTAGTACGAGTATGCTATTTATAACATACTATGTTGTCGTTCAAAAATAGATACTAAGCGGGGATTAATGTCAGTACACTCGCACACTCCAATGTAGTATGCACTAGTAGTGACGATGTGTGATCATGTTTCTCCATTATACGCAATCCTTCTGTACAACCAAAGGATTTCTCTTCGTGAGGACAACACGATGTTTGACATATTTTTTTGTTAGAATTAAAAACAACCATAAAATCTATTTTGGACTTTTTATGGCTAGATCTAGTCATATGTCACCAATCATAATACAATTTAGCTGTGGACAATGACACCCATGTTTTAGTAATCCTACATGTTGGTATGTATATGCTGGGTTTCAATTCATTGTTGACCTTCAGCTTTTGGAAGGGTTGTTTTAAGATTGGATGCATATAGCAATCTGTTACATTTTTTGATTGATTGTAAAAGTTGCTAAAATGTAATCGTTAGCTATAATCATCAACAAAAATTTCTTATCGATATGAAATTTCATTCTCGCCGATATTTAGCACAAAAACTATCTATCTCCGACAGTTAATTTGTGTCTAATAGATTTTATGACTACATCTCTCCTGATTTTGTTTATGTTACGATCCCACATCGGCGAAGTATGTGATTGGTTGGTGGTTTATAATGTCTAGGTGTCCCCTCCTCTTTTGAGCTTGCTTTTTGGAGTGAGTTCGACACCTAGCTTATACACAATTGATATCAAACTCTTTCGTGAATTGTTCTTCCTTACCTGACTGTTTGGTTAACCGTATTTCATTTCTTAATAGATTTCTGATACGAGTATATCATTATACACCAATTTGATATCACTTGCAAGTTATTACGTGCTTGAGATGAGATCAATATAGAACTCATATTTGACATATAACCAATGAACCAATCATACTCATTTTTATTTTTCACATTTTTTTTAAAACAACATATCTTGCAAACGGTAAATCTTCAAGCAAGCAAAAAAAAAAAAAAAAAAAAACAACATCGCGACGAGAATTAAATCATCTTTCTATAGATATGCATTGTTATATACTTTCGACGAACTTTTTTTTTCGACGAACTTTTTCTTTTTTTAAATTTCCGCCCAGAAAAATCATATATGATTCGTAAAAATCACATATGATTTGATTTTTACAAATCACATATGATTTTTACGAATCATATATGATTTGATTTTAACGAATCACATATGATTTTTATAAATCATATATGATTTTTCTGTGCGAAAATTTTAAAGAAACAAAAAGGTCGTCAAAAAAAAAGTTCGTCGAAAGTATATAACAATACATCTCTATAGAAAGATAATTTAATTCTCGTCGCGATGGTATTTTTTTCGCGTAACGATTTACGGTTTGCGAGATATTTAATTTTTAAAAAAAGGGTGAAAGTTTATTTATTTTTCTATTTTGATAAAAAAATGGCTAAGATTGTTTGATTGATTCTATGGTAAAAATTGGTTCTACACGGATCTTTTAACTTACATGCTTAGACTTTTTTAACCAGGTAATAAAATGGACTTTTAGACAGGGTTATTATACAAAGAAGTCACTAAATTTTGCGTGAAAGTTGTTCTAAGTCACTAAAGTTTCAAAGTTGTCATCCATGTTACTGAACTTATGAAACAGTAATTTTGAGGTTACTGAACCTATAAAGAATATACGTAAACACCAATGAACTTGTGAAAACACGACATTTATGTTACTTAACACATCAAAAATAGTGCGTTTAAGTTAACACTGGAATTATAGAAGGGTGTGCTTTTCATAAGTTCAGTAACCTAGATCACAACTTTAAAACTTAAATAACTTATAACAACTTTCACGCAAATTTTAGTTACTTCTTTGTATAATAACCCCTTTTAGATAAGGCATGACATTTAATTATTCATCAACAGAACAGTTCTGATGGTGAAATTTGTTAATGATAGATACAAAAATGAAAACTATCTCATAGTGGCCAATAATGTATCGCATCTTCACAAAATGGTCAACTCTTTTTATACGTTACTTTTTTTTATTTTATCTTAAATGATTATACCATATATTATCCCACCTCCAATCTGGCCTCTACCACAAGAACCTTAACCACATAGAGGAACCTAAATCCCATGTTGACCCAAATACACTTGTTCACAAGATAATGACATATTAATGCTTATCCTTCTTAAGGAAATAAAATTTCAAATAATTACAACAAATTTTCTAGTCATCTATATCATAATTATGCTTTTGAAGATCATTAAATCAATAATGTATATGGATTGTTGCATTTATCGCCATAAATATGTTAGTCTTGATGTTTTTACTAAGTTGAAAATTTTCCATGTTTTATCACTTTTGTGTTATATTATATTTTGTTTATAATGAAGAAACAACCATGCATGCTAGTTGCATGTTATAGTTTTCTTTTAAACAAAATTGTATATTACCAATGTTATCAAGCATACATAATCAAAGTATAAATATATATACAAGACAATACAGGATACAATGTTATCAAGCACATATGATGATTTATACACAAATGTTAATGGTGTACCAATTATGTACAAATTATCTCTAGGTAGCTTATCATAGTTTTGAATTATTAATATTCCAAAATGATTGAGCTTATAAAATGGAAAAGATAGATATTATAATAGCTTCATTTGGAAAATGTAGAAAAAAGAAATACTTGAAATAAGAGAAAATGATTGGAAAAAGGGTGGGTCATGAACACACGTTAGGGTTCAGGCATGCCCATGTGCCCACATGGTCCTTTCACACACGCAAATGGCAATAATCTTCTCATAATTTTCGAGGACATAATTGTAACAAGTTCAGAATCGGGGTTTTCTATATGTAAAAGGAATCAAATAAACAAAGTGAAGATAAACTTTACCTTATATTCTTGTCCAATTTTCAAGTACAACAACGGGGAGGCGACATGTGTTACATTTTGTAAATTATCAGGTGATGTCTATATTAAGAACCGAACAAATTGCAAAGTGCTTTGTTGATAGCCATTCGTTCATTTAAGTTTAAAAATACAAACGAAAAAATGAACGAATATTTGTGTCTAGCGTTGGCCTAAAAAAGAATGTAAAAATCATGAAATAGTAACCAACTTTCAGTTTTGTTCTAATTTAGTCATCATAACTTTTTTTATAATCAAATAGTAACAATTAAGTTTGTAAAGTGTTCCATTTTAGTCACTCAAATTTCAATAGTGTTATATTTATTATGTAATTTTTATGTTTGAGTGACTAACACGAAACACTTTTCAAACTTGGTTATTATTTTAGATATATATATCTTTTCATATGTGCATAAGTTTGTTGTATATTAAGTTGGTTGAGGTTAGTGAAATTCAAAGGGTGAGTATTCACTGTTGAGGTACAACTAAACAATGCACATATGAATATCTTAAAGATAGTTATTTTGAACTAGCAGGGTCCTCGCGCGTTGCAGCTGCGGGTACCCTGAAATAAAATTTTTCGGTGAATTATGTATTTTAGTTTATTATGTTCTTTTTGACAATAAATTTAAATATATTAAAATTTTCGTTTAGCTCGTGTACGTTCGGGCTCGAGCCCGAAGGCTCGTGTCCGTTCAGGCTCGTGCCCGTTTGGCCCGTGCCCGTTCGGGCTCGAGCCCATTTGGCCCGTTGCTCGTTCGGACTTGAATATTTGTATAATGTGCTTTATTATTTGTATTAGTGACATTTAATGCGGGAATTGTGTTTAAGTTGGTTGTACAATATGCTTGATAATTTGTATTTCTTATGTAGGGGGTGTTTTAATAAGTACATTAATTATATTTATTGACCAGTTAATTAATTGTATTTAATGTAAATAATGTTTTATTTATTGTATTTAATGTTAGTATTAATTGTATGTTAGAATTAAATATGAGGGGAATTTCTATAAGTAGTATGATATTAAACGTCTAATTGTATTGAATCACTTGTACTTTTAGCATTGAAATGTGTAAGGCTTAATTTTAAGTATTCTAATAATAGTAGGTCTTTGTGCATTATAAGATAGTTAGATAATTACACAATAATGTAACAATATTGAAACTTGAATGGTTTTTGCGGTTAATTTAAATTTTGAGTGACTTAATTGGAACAATCATCAAACTTTGTTACTATTAAACAACATTTTCCCTAAAAAGAAATTGTTCTTTTTCGTACTCGCTTGTGTTAGTTCACCAAACAGCAAATAATCATCTGTGATTGAACGTAAACAAACAAATATAAAACACTCTGTGTACTGTATTATATTTTGTTATATCAGAAAGAACGTTAAGTGATCATGTCTTAACGGACAGATTTCTAAATGTTGATGTACATAAATATAGTGTCGTGTTCATTTAATTGACTTAACTAGTATTTAAGATTTTGTTAACGTTCATTGGCTTGAATCAATAAACATCTCGCAAATCTGTTTATGATCGGTTCATTGAACATTTAGTTTGTTTACTCCCCTTATATCATAAATATCTCGCAAACATGTTTATGATCGGTTCATTGAACATTTAGTTTGTTTACTCCTCTGTATCATAAAAACCTAACCCGAATAGATACTATGCAAAATGTTTATTAAAACGGTCGCCTAATCGACCCATTCATCATACCCTTGACCAGTGAGAGAGAAAAAAAAAAAAGTTACTCAAATCTGGTCCATGTAACATGTTTATTTAAATAGATTAACACATCCGCGATCAACCCGTATACCTACCTTTAATATGAACACACAAACACGACATAATCAATCCACAGATTCAATAAATCGACCAAAACAACTCATTATCGTCATTTCGACATCTAATCATATCTCATGTAAATTGAAAATTGTCACCCAAGGATTAGACGTTTTTATATTCTCTATAAAGCATAAACCTCACTAGATAAATATCTTAAGTCGACGAACAAAATTCAAAAACAGAACATACCTCGATTAAATTGCGTATATCTTAATTAAAAAAAAATAAAAAAAAAAAAAAAAAAAAAAATTTTTTTTTTTTCCACTTTGAACTAGTATAAAAGTATAGAAAAAGATATCTAAAAATGAATAATGCTAGATAGTGGCCTCCTCCAACACACACACACATATAAAAACACACACACAGAGACCCCATTTCAAGAACATCTTGTTGTTGTATGAGAAACAATGACTACCACAAACAACAACAGCAGTAACACAAGTGATGGGTTTGTTCNAAAAACAGTCAATACCTCGATTAAACAGCGTACACTAAATTAAAAAAAAAAAAAAAAATAAAATAAAAAAAAAAAAATAAAACCCTTTATTTTTTTCCACTTTGAACTAGTATAAAAGTATAGAAAAAGATATCTAAAAATGAATAATGCTAGATAGTGGCCTCCTCCAACACACACACACATATAAAAACACACACACAGAGACCCCATTTCAAGAACATCTTGTTGTTGTATGAGAAACAATGACTACCACAAACAACAACAGCAGTAACACAAGTGATGGGTTTGTTCGGGCAGATCAAATAGATCTAAAATCATTGGATGAGCAGCTGGAAAGGCACCTGAGCAGAGTATGGACTATGGAAAAAAGCAAGAAACCAAACCCACAATCAGAATCTGCTGCTGCTGCTGCTGCTACCCGACAAGAATGGGAGATCGATCCTTCTAAGCTTTTGATCAAAACTGTTCTTGCTCGTGGTACATTTGGTACTGTTCATCGTGGTGTTTATGATGGTGTTGACGTTGCTGGTTAGTTAGTCCTTTTTTTTTTTTTTTTTTTTTTTTTTTTTTTTTTTTTTTTTTTTTTTTTTTTTTTTTTTTTTTTTTTNATGGTGATGTGGGTGTTGGTGGTTGGGTGATTTTGGAAAAGTCAAAGTTGGTCAACGTGAAATTAGGTTTGACTTTTTTGGATGGTGATTCTTGTCACTATGGCTATTTTTGGCCGTAGCAGTAAGCATAGTAAGCAGTAGCAGTTAGCAGTAGGTGTAGATGCGGTATCAAGTAGTAGTAGTAGCCTGTTTGTTTTATAAAAATGCTTGGTAACGTAGATTTAAGTCAGGTGCCGTCACACAGGGCCTCCACTAAAAAAGGGGCCACAATTTATTGGTTTAGCATATATATACGTATAATATTAAACATATATGAGTCATATAATTCACGCATGTAATTTCTCTTTAGTTTACAAGTGGATAGGGCTTTTTTGTTGTTATTGCCTAGGGCCACCTAAAACCACGAGATGGCCCTGATGTAAGTGTTATTATAATATGTAAAATTAGGTAAAAGTGGCTTTAGAATTTGCTTCTTTTAGTAGTGAGCAATTAGCCATTAGGGTTAGAAATTAAGAAATCGTGAAAGTCTAAATTGGTCAAACATGACATTAGGGTTGACTTTTTACTTTTTAGCAGGTGAATCCAGTATCCATGGCTGATTGTGGTTCAATGAAGTATTTTTGAATGTGCGTTATTTGTATTGTAGGATATGGATGTGTGATGTTTAAATTTGTTAAGACGATGGATATTGGTTTATTGGGTATTGTAATTGATTCTTGTTTTGTATGTCATTTAGTGAAATTGCTGGACTGGGGGGAAGAGGGTCATCGGGCGGAGGCTGAGATACAATCTTTGAGGGCGGCGTTTACTCAAGAAGTCGTGGTGTGGCATAAGCTTGATCATCCTAATGTCACCAAGGTTATATATCACCATCCGCAAACTTTTGATTTGAGCATAACTATATATTGCTTTTATGGGAAATGTACGGATAACCAGATATTTTTGTTTGGTAAATGTACGAATCCGTACAAAAGGTGATTTTGCATGTTAAACTTTAATGTCGTTTATGCCAGGTTAGGTTTTAACTTTCTTAAGTTTGGTGTACTTTATTTTATGAGAGGATTAGGTTATACGGACAAATGGTTATAAGGAAATGTAGGTACGTGTAAGATGCTGTATGGTTCTAGTTTAGATTGTCCTTTAATGGAGCCAACAGTGACGTACTAGGATTTGTTGTTCCGGTTGGGGCAAAACACAACATCATGTATATAAACAACTTCATTGATGACTATTATCAAATCGATATAACAAACTAACACAAGCATCATCTATATTATTCATACATGTGCCCTAATTCTTACCTTGTTATATTAATAATAGTTAATGTAAGAACCACCAATGCTAAAATAGGTCAAGATATAGTCATCTTGTCATTTAAAGGATAAGTACTATTCAGCTGGCCATAAGCCCATAACCCACCTGAATCCCTAATACGCCCCTGGTAGCAAAGTCTTAGTATCATAAAATCGAAGTTGTGGTCATACCAAACGTTAAATCTATGTGTAGCCAATTAAATTATTGTTGATGGTTTGATGCTAAATATCACATATAATGTTGCAATGCAGTTTATAGGTGCAACGATGGGTTCATCAGAGCTCCAGATACAAACTGAAACTGGTCAAATTGGAATGCCAAGTAACATCTGCTGTGTTGTTGTGGAGTATCTCGCTGGGGGTAATTTGAAATCTTACCTCATAAAGAACCGCAGAAAGAAGCTTGCTTTTAAAGTAGTTGTGCAAATCGCACTGGATCTTGCAAGAGGGTATGCTCTATTATATCTTTATGTTCTAGTTATTCGCGTTTTGGTCAAATAAACAAGTCTATAAATTCAAGATTTTGAACTGATTTAGTTCCAAATTCGGTACTGCTTACCGTTGGCTCCATTATTTTACAGTATTAATGTCTGGTATCGGTGTTTTATCTAATATTCAAAGAATCCAATGTCAATCTAGTTGATAATTAGGTCATTTGACCTAATACAGTTGCGTATTTGTTGACTTTGACCAGGTTGAGTTACCTGCACTCGCAAAAGATTGTACACAGAGATGTGAAAACTGAAAATATGCTGTTGGACAAAACCAGAACCGTTAAAATTGCTGATTTTGGGGTTGCTCGAGTTGAAGCCTCCAACCCAAATGACATGACTGGTGAAACTGGGACCCTTGGTTATATGGCCCCTGAGGTATATTCTCCATCTTCCATGAATTCAAACCAGTATCATAGAGTTAGAGGTGGCAAGATGAGTGGTCCACAGGTTCTTTTTGGGTTGGCCCACAAATATTTTTGTTAATTTTTTTTTAATTATTTATCTGAATAGTCAACGTCTAATATATTATTACACTATTCGGTTAAATTTGTGAATAAGTTCAATATGGAAGGCTGGCTGCAATGCATAAACAATGGACTTTGGACTACTTTCAACCCGTTACTTATAGCTAAATATTTTTCTTTGAACTATTTGAGGGGTCAAGATTGCTGTCCTTACTTTTTTCTCCCTGACTATTAATATGATGATGTTAAACAAATGATAGGTATTGAATGGGAACCCGTACAATAGGAAATGTGATGTGTACAGTTTCGGCATCTGTTTGTGGGAAATATACTGTTGTGACATGCCTTACCCTGACCTTAGTTTCTCAGAAGTAACATCTGCTGTCGTTCGCCAGGTACAAAAACAATCTTGTATATGCTTTAAATACACGCACTTTAAAAACATGGTTTTTAGGTACTGTAAAGATTTTGTTGGTCTAAAAGTGGTAAAAATACCGTGCAGAATCTAAGGCCGGAGATACCAAGATGTTGCCCAAGTTCTCTTTCAAATGTGATGAAGCAATGCTGGGATGCTAGTCCAGACAAACGACCTGAAATGGATGAGGTTGTAACCATGTTGGAGGCAATCGATACTACAAAAGGCGGAGGTATGATTCCTGATGATCAAGCTCATGGTTGTCTTTGCTTCCGTAAGAAGCGTGGTCCGTAAAAGACTTGTACCTTTGTGTTGAAAAGATGGTATATTGATATGTGAATGTCTCGAGATTCGACTTGGTTTTTGGTAAGTTGAAAAAGAAGTAAGAAATTTTTAATAGATTTGAAAATTGGGAATATTTTAGATGGTGGATTGGTGTAGACTAGGTGGTATTGTGTACTACATTGCTACATGTTTGACTTATGTAAATCTTTGTGTTTTAATTTTCTGGTATTCATGTTTGCTGAGGAAGTTAAAACACCTGTGATAATATGATCCTATTTTGGTTTTAACAAAAGATCTCAATATTAATGAATCCCATAATTTAAGTACTTTGAGGAAATAATAACTTAGAGATTTTGCTAATTGCAAAAAATTACATACAAAATTGACTTTTAAATACATCAAGAAAGATGATACATTCTTTTATTTCATTTGAATCCATACTTTTTAATCCTTTTAGGACATGACTTCTCAATAGTTTCGAAAATCCCCTGTACTCTATGTAGGGCTGCGTAGACAACTGCTTGGTTGCAACAACTAGTGTCACCCCACATTTTATGTCGTAAGTAACAGAAACCGAAAAACTACCCAAGCTTGTATACGGCGAACATGCTTAGATTCTCGTAAATCCATAAGCACCGGATGATTATTATTAAAAACTTATGTCCTTGATACTTAAGCCTTAGATGATGACATTTGAACCTCACTACGATCATCATCATCCCAGTTGGTCGAACTATAGTATGTTGCATACAATACTAACTGAACTATTGCTGATATTGATCCTAGACCATTTGGAACCTATTGCGTAAGAGATCCAAGAAACACATTAATAATAAGAGATGTAAATAACTGTAAGAATATGACATGTAAAGATTAACTTACCAAAATGTAAGGATCAAACCGGAGAAGAGCATATACACACCATACAATACTATTGGCGAAGGTAGCAAGCGACAATGTTAATGGCATGTATCTGACGCTCTTCGTCTTGATCACCATTTTCTGTTTCCCAGTTTATCTTACTTCAGTATGTGTACAAGCGATGACATCAATTACTTTATCACAGAAAATAAAAAATAAGAGCTTTACCATGACGGTCAATGGTGATGCGTACATAAGTATGTTGAATACGATGCAAATTAATCCAACGATCATAGACCTTTGCTCGTAGGTATGAAAGAATGTTAATGTAATAGCAACAACAGCGGCTGTGAAAATCGCTTCAATTATGAGAATGATAATAATCTTCTTCTGCATTTTTGTAAGATTTTGAAAGGTTAAATTCGTGCACATGAAATAAAAAGTAAGTTAGTATACGCATAAGGAGTGATTGTGAGCATACTCGACCACCCCAAGTAGAATAGGTGAAGAAGATCACGATGAAGATGGTTTCAATGACGAGTCCAGCACCATTGATCGTGATGACCAAAAGACTGTCTGGATGGACGATTGGCAGACCGTAGAACGTCCACATTGCGCAATTTAGAAGAGTGGCAACATATGGATCTGGTTTGAAGGCTTGAACTGATTTTGCTCTAATAATCGTCATAAACGTTGGACTGCATTTATGTAGAAAATTACACCAAATTTTAGTTATAAAAAACTTTGCACTCATAGAATTTTACAGATTGGTAGCTTAGTTATAAAAAACTGAAAGTTATAAAGTGCAACAAAATTAAGGGGGAGTTTGTTTAAGCTTATTTTTTGGGTTCACGAGCTTATAATTAGACCGAAGAACACATACAACATGTAACGTGCTAGTAAAAAGAGATCGAGAAATTACATAGGGGAGAGAAAAAGAATGAGCGAGATAATGTTCCCTGCAACACCAAGGTGAAACAAGTAAGAAAAAGGCTTAGTATAAATAAGTGGTTAGTGAAGTAAACTTAATAAACATCAAGCAATTTGAGGTTTTCATTCCATAATTTACAACTCGTTAGGACTTCATTTCAATTTGTATGCATATATAGTCTAAATACTATACATTCGATTTGAAAACTCTATAAAAGTAACTGAGAACAACTCAACCGCGAATGTATCACTCAACGGTAAACTACAACGATCATGCTTGAAATGTATAACAGATATGAAATGATTTTGTACGCACAACAGAAAATTTAAGTGAAATTAAACCTACATTCTAAAAAATATCAACTTTGTTTATACTCATAAATAGAAATAACACACAAAGCAAATGAAATGTTTCGATTAAGATCTCAATCTTTATAAGAAAAAGTAGTGTAACGAACCGAGAACTCCAACAAGGGTTCTTAATGTCTCGGTATCCATCGTATTGTCTTTTAAGCAGCTAACACGACCGAGAAAAATAACAATGAGTTATAAAAGATGTTCAAACAACACAGAAACTCAGACAATTAGATCCAAAACATATGGAGATGAAAACGTAGAAACACCAAATGATTTATTGGAGAATATAGAATGAAACTAATTGGGAATTGAAAACTAGTTGAATTGAGATGAAAAGTTATAGGTCAAGTAACAATGTACTTATAATGATATGTTGCTTGTAACAAGTCTTAAATTAGCAAGTATGGAAAAGCACTACCTTCACTTTCGTCATAGTTCTTGACGTGACGTGTTTTTCGTAGATCAACTTTTCACATTTTATGTGTTTATTGCATGAGTTTTATTCACAGATTAATATTTGCAATTATTCATGCATTACCATTCACATATTTTGCTCACCTGGTTTTGGTCAACCATAATTTTGTAATTTCAAGTACATATGGACACTGGATTTTTGCATGCCATTTTGGTATATTTCTTGTGTTTTTCTTTATAATTTTTTTGGGTATGACCAAAAAATTCTCTCAAAATTTAATGAATTAATTAACTGATCTTCTAAAACCAAATAATTTCAAAAGTATATGTTAAACATATTTATATGCTTTGCTAAGAAATACATATTTATATGCACTAGTTATAATGCCCGCGCACGCGCGGGTTTTGTTTTTAATTTTTTGAAATAATTATTTAAAAATTTTAATCTTATTGTTAATTGTATCTTATCTATATTTTTTGTATTTATCTTCTACTTGTGTTGTGGATAAATATAAAATGTTAGCTAATAAGAAAATAATATTTTTTTTTAATATCTTATTTATATTTTTTGTATTTATCTTCTACTTGTGTTATGGATAAATATAAAATGTTACTTAATAAGAAAATAATCTTTTTTTTTAAATAAAATTATTACTAAATAAAGTATGGTTCCAATTTTTTGAAATGAAAAATTCCCAATAGGGGTTTTGTTTTATTATATAAAAGATATCGATAATGACATACTTTATACTTAGAGATAAGTCCCTTGAACCCCAGCACAAACGTGCATATGAAAATAGAAAATCGAGCTATTTTTTTAAATTTATTCAATGATTAAGCACGCCGTTTACGGTCATATATCGATTATTTTCTTGGACTATTATTTTAATTACTTTATGAATGTTATATATTTATTATTACTAATGATGACAAAATAAAATTCTTGTTTTTTCATAAACCTATGATTAACTCAAAGAAAAATTATCAGAAATAAACAAATGAGAGGCTAACCACCATGATAAATACTGGTTTTAAATAACATGTTACAACATTTATTTTGCATACATGTAAACTCACCTATTCTAAACCATTTAAAAATTGATTAACTCTCAAGTTGCTTTAAACAAATTTATTCCAAATGATATATCAATGATATACCTATTATTTATAGACTTTTTATGACTTAAAATATAGCCAAAAACATATTAACAAGCATATCATTTTCTTTTAAATATTAAAACAACAACTTGTTCTTCAATAAAGTTGGAAATATAAAAATTTAGCGTTGAAAGTACACATTTTAAAATGTATAGGTACAAAACGTTTAAGTATACTAGAAATAAGTTATTGTTTATCATAACTAATGTCGACATTATACGTGATATAATATTATCTTTTATGACTATTTTTTTGGCATTAAAAAAATTTATACTATTTTTCCACCATAATTTGTATATATAGACACATTCTTGTTCAAATGAGGTTCTACTCTTCAAAAAAGAGTGAAGAACATATCAAACATGGTGGTTGAAATAGTGGCCTCAGTGGCGATACTAGTCGCGGGTGTTACACTTTTCGTGTTGATTCATGTATGCATAATTGGGAGAACATTTAGCACCATTACTAGTGGCGCTTCGATGCAAAGTGGTACTATACTAATAAGCAGAATTGGGAGCATGTCACAAGAAGATATCAAGAAGTTGCCATCTTATGATTTCAATATGGAAGAACAGAAATCACTCGAAAAAAGCACAAGTGAGTGTGTTGTGTGTTTAGAGAAGTTTAAATCAGGCGAAAAATGCAAGCTTTTGCCAAGTTGTAACCATAGTTTTCATTGCGAGTGCATAGATTCATGGTTGGTCAAGACCGGTGCTTGTCCGATTTGTAGAGCTTTGGTTGATATTGGAAGAGAGGAAGGTAGTTTTCCAAGTGAAGTTGGTTTGGAGTTGAGATAACGATTTAGCAGGTTTCGTCTTTTGGATTCAAATTATGTTTTTTCGTTTTATGATTAATCGAAGACGATGTTTGTGAATAGCTCGAAAGATTTGTATAGAATTCAAGGAATTACTTCATGATAGAGCTTGTTTTGTAAATTGTTTCGTGAAAGAAGTTCTCCATGCGTCTTTTTCGTCTAGGTGTAATATTGTTGACTAAGTGGCAAAGCGTGTATACATTCGTAAACTATGATATTGATTGCCAAATTGATGTTCATGGATCCAAGCAAGTTTCTGTTAGCGGATATTTATTATAGGCTTAATAATATTAGTTATGGTTCGGTTATCATTAGTATATAGCCATGTTTTTTCTTCATGTTCCGTCTTGATATTAATACGCAGACATCTTCACCAAAGACTTACCTACTGCTAATTTGTTTGACGAATTTCGCTTCAGCTTAAGTTTTCGTTCCTCTCCCGCTCAAATTGCACTGTAGGAGGCTGTTAGCGGATATTTATTATAGGCTTAGCCATATGCCCATATTTGTTATAGTTGGGTTATCATTAGTATATAGATATAAGCCCATTGTTATGTTATTTATACACATTATTGTACTGTATCTCATTAACATTAAGCAAATATAGTAAGTTTACCATTTCTTGAGGCAATGTTAAAGGTATGTTATTTAGAAAATCTACGATGTCTACTATAACTGTTTCTGTTTTTTAATTCGATGCTGACTTTTGGAGCCAAAATAGTATGGTAAACCTGTTCTAGCTTTATTTTATATGCAATAATTAAGAAAGAAGAAGTAAACAAGGGGTGTCGGTGAGAGAATAAAATTTTCCCAATCTTTTGGTCAAGCATTTAAAAATCTAAACAAATTGATAAAAGACAAACACAATGTTGGTCGGAAAAAAAAATGTGCAACCATGTCGAATTGAACTCTACTCGACAATATCTTGGTCGAATCGATAGTTAGGTAAGCTTTCATTAAAAAAAAAAGCTCGAGTTTAGCTTGAAAACTTTGAATTCATTTCGAGGTCTGCTCGAAAAGTTGATATATTCATAAATAAGTATACATCTACAAGATATATATTCAAATAAACAATTAGATTTTTGAAGAGTTTTCAATCTATATATTCTAATAAAGCAGAGTATGAAAAAGTCTATTATGCCCCCATTAAAAATTGATACTGAAATTTTAGAGTATCTAGCTTTGTCATTTCACATAAAAATTTTAAATTATACGCTAATCTAGGAATGTTGAAAAGCTTATGAGGGAAGCCCCTTTTTCTTCGGCCCAACCCAAAACAGTAACCCATCCATTACCCTTTATCATAATTCACGAACCAAAATCATGAGCCACCAACGAACCCTAACTCATAAAAACGCAGCTCACAATCATGATCACAAAAACGAATACTTGGTTAAACAATTCAAAACAGTTTGTTTATTGTTTCTATAATACCTGTTTTTTCTTTATTGTTTCTACAGTTTGTTCCGAATTGATTTCTCAACTGTTCGGAAGGTGTGAACAAGATGGAGGTATGTGTTTTTATAAATCATATATCATATGGAGAAACACTTATTTATGAGATTTTTTTTAGTCATTATATTTTCATTATTTCTTAAAAATCGTTTTTGGACTTTGATTGATCTTAAGTTTTTTTTGTTGTAGCCATATTCAACGTGGTTGCGTTCAATCCTTCTAGAATAAGGTAATTGTCTCGATGGTTTATTTGTTGATTGAAATGCTTATATGTATGATTTGTTGTGAAGCTGTTTATTGGATTTGTAACACGTTGATCGATTGGATTTTATGTGTACCAAGTATTTGATGAAGTGTTTATTAGATGTTTCAAGATAGATGATGGAATTTTTTTTGCTAAATTCAGGTGGTTGTTGTTTCGGTTGTCTCCATTGTATGGCTAAGAAATGAAAGTTAAAGTTGTTCACAAGTTTATTAAACGTCTCCAAAGATCTTTCAAGATAGACGATTAAATTTTGCGGTTTGGTGAGTCTTCTTCCACTTTAGCTTCTCTTGAATTTTACTTCATGTCTTGATCTCCAATCCTGGTACTATATAATAAATATACAATTGGTGAGTTATGCAAGTATGCAACATTTTGTGGTTGAGTAACTTTAGTTAGTTTCATGTGCACCAACCGTTCAATAAAATGTTGTAATTATAATGGTTATGTGCTCATATAGCTTTGATAAACTTAGTTTAGTGCCTGCATAGCTTATTTTGTTTTAGAAAAGCTATTAAGTATTAAGCACTTTGATGGTGCTTGGATAGACTTTAACTTTTGTGATGGAGAAATGGCACAAAAACCATACTAAGACGACTCATTCGATGAATCGATGTAAGTTCAAACCAACATGACTCTTTTTTTTTATAGGAAAAAGGTTATTCGGTTTTGAACCTCTTCAATGAATTGCCCTCAGCTCAAGGTTCTAAGACAAAATTGTTGCAACAGTTATTAGTGTTTTCTTAGTGTTCACTGGGTGATCCTGTGTGATATAACTTAACATTGATTTTGGATAGTTTGAGATTTTTTAAACTGGATTTGCTTGGTTTTATATGTAGTATTATTATTATGAAATTGTCGATAATCCCTTTCTATATTTGTACAATGAAATTGTTGATAATTCATTTTGGCTTCCCCTTTTGGACATCTTTTTTTAACTTTATAACTTAACTGCAAATCAAGAATATTGTTACTTCTAATATTCCCACTGGTCTCCATCTTTGTTTATTATCTAACTACGAGTAGGTTTTAGTGGCATCATTGCTAATAGACATCTTGTGTTGCTCTCAGTAAATTTCAAAGGCATAAATGTAATGCCCTCTTCTATTTTGTCAGAATATTCTCCTTTAGGATAATTTGATGAATATGTTATGCTTGGTAGATTAGGAGACCTCCTTAGCCGTGGAAAGCAATAACGTTTACCACGTTCCTTCTTCACCTCTATTTTGAAAGAGAAAACATGTATCATCAATATATATGTGATCTTGATTTCATCTTATTTTGACTTATTATTTTGGTAATATTAGCAAGGAAAACCCAGGGCAACAACCGCTCACCTCCAATGATGACTAAAGCCAATTGTATCATACTTGGGGTAAGCAATAAGGTCTTTTTGATCCACCTTTTTTCTTAAGATGCTCAAGTCAAAAGACAAATTTTGAGCTACAACATTCTGTCATTCTCTTTTAGGTTGTTCCTAAACCCATCGCAGAGTTGTACAAACTTTTACTGAATTGACCCATTAAACTTATTAGATAAAACATGACATACTTCTTCACACATAATTTTTTTTTTCTGAATTTTACACTATTAATTATTACGTTCAATGGCCTTAAGTTCATCTTTGAATAGTAGTCATCAAACGGTCTTTATTTCTTATTTACCATCTAATTATTAGCTCTTAAATAGATGAGAATTAAAATTATTGATGATAGATTCATCTTCGTTCTTTGATAGTTGGATACATGAATCATTATGTTCCTTGGTATACGTTTGTGTCACTTGTATGGCAATCGCCTACATACGTTTTCTATTTTTTTGCTGAAAAAATGTGAATTTGTTAGATTTGAAAAATGATATTTTGAGAGATCAGCGAACTTATTTTTCATAGCAGATTTTGCCATGTCGGGCTAAAAAATGAAGCACTAAAAACATCACATTCACGTACAGGTAAGGAAAAAAGAAGGTATTTGTTTGCTTTTGTTATTTTTTATTCAGCTTATTTTGTTTAGCCTGAAAACATATGGTCTTTAGGTGGATTTTTCCTATTTTGATTCCTATTATGTTTTATTTTTATATTTATTTTGTTTATTTAGAAACTTTCAGTGGTTCCATGAATTTTGTGTGCCTCACTGTTCATTAGTAGTAACACGGGCTCTTGTGTCTTTATCTACTTCTGCTGAATTCAATGGACGAGGTTGGCATGAGATTCTGTGATTTATTAACTGATATTCAAACAACAACATTGTGTGGAAAGGTGGCATATGAGCATGTTGATAAAAAAAAGTCTTATCACAAGTGAGGAACAATGGACTACGTGGCACAAGACGCTTCTTATTTGGAAACGGTTATTGAATAGTTAATATATAAGCACATTTGAAGGAGCTACTGAAAATGGGTATTTCTTATTAATCTTTTGTTTTTTAAAGGTCAAATAGTTTCAGTGAGTTAAAAGTCATTAAACAAGTGTATTTTTATGGTTAAAGCATCTTGAATCAGTTTATCCATAAGAATTAGATTACAATATTTTAGAAGTTATACATGATCACTTTCCTTTGGGTAGCAATACCATCATTTGCACCTTCTGGGGTGATTTTGCAAGGCAAATTAATGATTTTGTAAGTGATCCAAACTACACCGGAGATGTGTTGGTTATAATTCGAACGGTTTAATACATTGGGCGGGGTAAATGATTCACCTGATTATGATATATAACATATATATGAGTTGAAATTAAATAAACATTTCATAACCATTTGGTTGTGAAATTGTTGTGAATTTTAAATGTATGAAAAGCATTCTAGACGGGTGCCATGGTACATACCGTAGTTAAAATGTATTTGTGTTTTGTTGTTCCAAAGTTTACAATGTTGTGTTTGGCTCAAAACCATGATGCATGAATTCAACCAAATGGTCAAATGTATAGTCTGAGTAGCATGAAAGATGCGATCAACGGAGCGAGTGGGTATACTCCATGGATTGGGTGCAATAAGGATGAGTCGGGTAATGGTCAGTTGTACCAAGTATATTCGTGTGTGGACTCATCGGCATCGGGCTTCATTGAATGTCCTATTTCTCCTCATGGAATTTGTGGTTCATCCATTGAGTTCCATTCGTTATAACTAGAAGTCCCAGTTATTTACTTGATGCATGAACTAACGAATATGTTTGTTTCTAATATAACTTCTATTAAATTGTATGTGATTTTAAAGAATATGGTTAAGTTTACCATGTTTTTTTTCAGACATTTGATCTTCTATATTGACTAGATTCGGATACGTGTAGGGTCTTGACTCTCAAGTACGAGTCCTAAATGCATTATGCTACTTCCTCCACCCCAAATATATATGTATATTTTCAAATTTCACAAAGTTTAGAAAAGTAGGGCCCTTACAATGTTAACCAATAAAATTTCATTCACATCCACTTAGAAGCATTTTGATTGGTTGTTATTGAAAGTGGATGTTAAATTTGAAACAATTAAAAATATCAAAGTGAATTTATATTTTGAGACGGAGGGAATAATTTAGTAGTAGATCATCCAAATCTCCTAAACCTTTCTTCCTTGAATTCAAGTGTTCCTTTTCGTGACATACCAACACAAAACTTGTGCCAACGTTGCATAATGAGTAAACGAGTTAAAAAAATCATACAAATTAAAAAGTTATGGTCAAGTATAGACAAGGCAAGACCTTATTTCCAACTATCTCTTAAGTATAATTCTTGAAACACATTTGCAAACACCTTCCGAGTATCATCATTAGTTTATTCTTTTTTTCTTGCGAATATTTTATTTGAATAAAAAAGCTAATAAGGTGTTTATTTAGGTGCTTAATAACATTTTAAAAGTGCTTAATAGTGTATCTTAACTTAAAAAACTATTAAACACTTTGAAGGTTCTTAGTTAAGCTCATGTCAAATGGCTTTTATCATTTCTAGAAGGGAACACGCTAATAAAATAATAATCACTCTTAAGTATAATTCTTGAAACACATTTGCAAACACCTTCCGAGTATCATCATTAGTTTATTCTTTTTTTCTTGCGAATATTTTATTTGAATAAAAAAGCTAATAAGGTGTTTATTTAGGTGCTTAATAACATTTTAAAAGTGCTTAATAGTGTATCTTAACTTAAAAAACTATTAAACACTTTGAAGGTTCTTAGTTAAGCTCATGTCAAATGGCTTTTATCATTTCTAGAAGGGAACACGCTAATAAAATAATAATCAATGTATTGAATTTGAATTCATGGAAACACATAAACTACTTAGCATAACCTTTGCTCAAAAGGCCCATATAAGATCAGTTGCTAACGAACAATGAACAAACTACATGGGTACCCGTTATTGAAGGCACGAAAATTGTTAATATATAACGAGAGAAATTATTTAATTTTTTTTTTTTTTTTTTTTTTTTTTTTTAACCGTGATTTCCGACCTTTTCGCCAACTAATACACGGGGTTTGAACCCACCGCCACACAGACTCAAACCAGGTAAAGCCCTCCCTTTTCAGGAGGTTGACGTGTCCACTTAAAGTTGTTTGCACCTAACAGAAATTATTTAAGTTCTATGAATCTAATTACATATTCTTTGGTAATGTAGGAGAAGAAGTTTCACAGTTGGCTCGAAAACGCAACATAATATAGGCTATTAGTGATGATGGTTTGTATAGAGAAATGTGATTTCTTAACAAGCCTTCGAGCGTGTCAAAAAAAGGTCTTGTGTGTCCCAGTAGCTTTAGGTGGATTACCTATGGAACGACAAAAAAATTGTTGTTTTTTATAGTCACTTCTATTCATTGTATGAAGATAATCTAAAAAAAATAAAAAAAAAAAAAAAAAAAAATAAATAAAAGACCTCAATTATTCAGTTTATTACGACGTATATCAAGTGATGTAATCCATCCGTCCCATAATTATAGTCCACTGTTGACTTTTGAAGTCTTTAATATTCAACTTTAACCTTAAATATTTTTATTTGTGTTATATATTGCTTGATGCAAAATCTAAAAATGGATTAAGTTTTAAATGCATTTTCCGTTGGTATAATTTTTATCAAGTATTATATAACAAATATATAAGGTCAAAGTTGCAAAACGAAGACTTAAAAAGTTAACAGTGGACTATAAATATGGGACGGAGGGAGTATTCATGATTGATATTGGACCATCGGTAACATTATTGTAATTTGTATCTTAAATGTATTGCTTAACATATCGATTTTAGTTTTCATTCGATATTTTTATATTCATGTGAAGAAGCCATGTTGTTCACTAAATCTTTGTTATTGAAAGATTAGATTAATATTACAATAAGAAGATCACTTCTGCAGCATAGTTAATGTATTAAGTGTTTAGAAAAACTTTTACGCTATGTTCTCGAGTCAAATTTTGAGAGGAAAAGAAAAAAAATGGAAAGAAGCATAAAAAATCTTGTGTTCTCAAACTTTTTTTTAGAGAATAAATAAAAAGAAGTGCAAGGAAGATTTGGGGTATTTTTAGTCTAAATCTTCCTCACTTTTGGGAAGAAAAGAAGAAGAGAAGAAATCTCTCTTCATTTCTTTTCTTCATAATCTCTTCTCTTCTTTTCTTCAACATATTTAACTCGAGAACACAGATATTTCCTCACATGTTTAATAGTACGGGTCGGGTCGAAATATCTAAAAATGTTTGAAGGTTGTCATTTGTGATGCAGATGATAATATCTCACATAGTATCACAAATTGATCGCTTATATAAACATATTTCTTTTCATAATAAAAACAAAACTACTATTTCACGGTTTTCAATTTAATCCCGTGAATTTCACGGGTTAATAACCTAGTATTATAAATAGGAGAGCTCGATTTTGACACGTAGACAAAATAGAGCTCTCTTATTAGTTAATAAAAGTCAAAATGACTTCAATTTGATCAAACTCAATTAAATTTCATCCAGCAAAATAAATATGCATAAAAATATATGTTTCGATTTTGTAAAAACAAAAATTTAAAATATGAGGAGTGATTAATAAGCTTTAGTTATTAATTTTTAAATAAAACATATAGACTTAATATTTACATGTTTTTAATAACTTTATCATAAACTTTATGCCCTCTATCCTTTATGAATGGCTAAAATCATTATTAAAAGAGAATATAAATATCAAGTGAAGTTACGGTCGCACGGGCTACTGTGAATAAAAATAAATCACGAGATCGTACATATAGTAATGACACAAATTTTCTTACGGTCATTATGTGCTACTAAATACGGATGATGTTTAGAACATGATATTAATAGTCAAATTTAAACAACCACCTAACAACATGGCAGTTAAACAAAGTCAAATCATTCGTGCAACAAAAATTTATACAAAATATTAATAGATATCAATTTATAATGAAAAATTTACGTAACTCGTGCGCATTGGTATTATAACTATATAAGTATAAAAGATTTAAAATAAATTTTATTGAAAAATCTTCGACTTTACAAAATCATGGATTTATGTATTGTCACAATATTTAACTTCAAAATGAAGTAGTTGAAATATTATTATCAGTTATACTCTACTAGCAGGGTACCCGTGCGTTGTAGCGGCGGGTACTCTTTGATTAAAGTTTAGGCACCAACAAAATAACAATACGAGCTGATTAACCAGAGAAAAATAAAGAGAAAATGATCTCGGTCCAACTTGGTTCACGCGTCTTAACCTGTTCCGACTGGTTCTCTCCGGTTTGTTTTCAGATGGCTTTTATTGGCTAGCCGAATTGGTGGCCACTATGGTTTCCGGTTGAACCTGTTGGTCCGGTCCGGTTTTCAAAACCATGTACCATCAACTTGTTTGCATATAAACTGTATGAAACTTATATGTTTTATTAGTTTGTACCATATGTATAATAACATGTATTTTTCATTTGAAGAGTGTTTTAAAAATAACATTAATTAAAAGAGTTGAAAAGTCAATAGATGAATGTGTAGGTAGATTGTGTTTAATTGATGTATACTTTGTGTTTTATTTGTTGTAATGCTTAATTTAAGTTTAAGGAATGTCTTAATGACATTTAGTGGCTTTCCTCCATTTTATCATTTTTATGTAGTTAAGATACCCGAATTTCAGCTATTGAAATATTATTACCAGTTATACTATTTAAAACTAGTATATATATAAATGTGTATGCACTGTATATCACTCAAAAACTCGATAATTACACGAGCCGATCCTTATAAGCTCGAGTTTGATGCGTTAAACATTTCAAACTCATTTGTTGGACTCGATAAAGATTGGCTCGAACGACTAGAGTTGATTTCGAGCTCAAGTTACTCGATAAAAAAAATGACATTCATGCTAATGCTATGTGTAATAAGGGTTGATCGACACGTCAAACTGCCTCAAGCACGCGTCTTTGTTGAGAACTCGGTCGATAAGAAGACCGAGTTGCGTGTAGAGAGAAAATTATTTTGTGTGTGATTGTATAGCGAGGTTTATTTGTGTATACTATGGCGCATGTTTAAATAGTGAAGTTAATTGTCTTATTACACTATTTTGTTGGTGATGTTGGCAGTGAAGTAAAATGATATGACGTTGACCTGGCGATGGTAATTGCGGTGACCAGCCACCACCACACCCGGTCTAACGGTGTCTGTGGATGACTGAATATGCATTTTCAAAATGATAATTCCAGTATCTAAAAATAAAAACCAGATGACTGGCATGAGCAACCTTTGAGTTAAAGAGTTAAGTTTCATGAAACTGATTCTCAAAAATCTGATTACTTCATCTCTAAAGAATGTCAAAATGATAATTCCAGTATCTAAAAATAAAAACCAGATGACTGGCATGAGCAACCTTTGAGTTAAAGAGTTTAGTTTCATGAAACTGATTCTCAAAAATCNTATATATATATACACTAGGAAGTTTTCAAGGCTGTGCGTAGCACAGCCCAGAACGAGTTACATTAACGTTTTTGAAAGACGATAATAATCATCTAATATTATACGCGGAGGTCACTGAATTTTATGTTTTTGTTCACTATAATTACTATACTATTTTATTCATATGGTTAACTAAATTTACAAAACACGAAATTTGAGTTGCTAAACTTATAAATGTAGCTTGGTTGGTTATAAGTGTAATGTAGCTTGAACAGCGCAAGTACCAATTTAAAAATATTTAAAAGTTGGATATACAAAAATATTTTGTACGTGAGTCTTGGTTATTAGATATGGTCCATACGTAAACTGATATTTCAAGATGTTTTAATTTGTAGTATTACCTTTGAAAGTTTAAAACAAATAATCTGTTTTCAATTAAAAAAACCTTGGTCACCTTTTAAATTCTCTATAAATATATGAGTGTTCCATAGCCTTTTAGAAGATATTCCCAATTATCATTCTCAAAGTATGTGACTTTTTTTTATTTGTTAGAAAAGATGACTCGTTTTATAATAGTTCAATTATGAACATATATGAGCCATTAAGAAGAACTTTATGACCATTTTTAAAAGGCTAAATCATTTCCGTAAATACATTTTGTACATGAATACATTGAATGCAACATAGTTCCATATTTAACTAGGTATAATACCCGTGCACGCACGGGGTTTTGGCATAAAATTTTAATTACGTAGTGATATCGACTGAAAACCAAACTATTTAATATGCCTGCAAACTCTTTAATTGATTTAATTATTTTACATCAAACAATAGCTACTTTTATTCATGTTTATAATACTGATGCACGATGAGTCTTGAACTCTTGATATAAGTCAAATTTAGTTGATTTTTTTGTTTTTACTCCTAAATAATTAGTACCGTGATTCTTTTTTTTCGACTTGACTTTAGTAGCACATCTAAAGTCCAGTTACTCTGTAAATCATCCAAACTTGTGCTAAACTAATATATAAGACTTGTGTTCTTTGTAGACTTATAATGAGATGCAAAAGCGAAACCAATTTCGGAACATTATATATACCTGCTACTTTAAGAAATAGAACCCAAGCAGGAGATGTCTTCAACACAATTGGTTGATCCAATCCTTTGAGTATCATAAGACTTACAGTGGCTGCACTTGTAGCTAAGAATGTGAAAAGCTTTTGTGCTAGTATAGTTGCAGTCGTTGCACAAGATAGGAATCTGTAACACGGACACAAATCAGTTAATAATACGGACACAAATCAGTTAATCAGCTGATAAGACCTTACTGTAATATATATATATGATGAAATTGGCATGTTATAAGGGGTCATATGAGTTCAGCCTAAAATCACTATTTTGTTAGACATCTATATTAGAAACTGATGATTTAGTAATCAAATTTCGAACCGTATGACCCGTTTACTTGTACGCTAAGCATCATATTGACCCATTTTAACGTTCAAAATTTAACATGGCTCATATTAATCTATTCATTAGCAAATAGGTCAAACATCAGTTATTGCCAAATGCTAACAATGAAATATAAAAGTTTTAGTGAAATCAGTGTTTGAAACATAAGTTATCTTTCCTATTCTAGCGGATCCCCGATTTCTTAGTGGATCCTCAATTTCTTTGATAAAAGTGTTAAAAATATAAATCATCAACAATAGCCGTCAATATGTTTGTTTATTTCACATGTTTTCATATTAGGATCATCATTAGTCCATCCTAAGGTTCAAAGAAACATAAACTTTAAAAGATTATGATATTTGGGAACATGTACAATCAAATTATAAGCTGAATCTAGTAAACGTACGTTGTGATTAACTACCATGAGAGTGTGACACTGCATATCACCCTTTGCGCACTGGAAGAACTTCTTACAACCTCCAATTCTGCAATGAACCATAAGTAGACATTAATACTTGAAAATAAATAGTCTAATAATTGAGCGTTTTGTTTACTTGTGAGATTTAACTAAAAGAAATATTGAAAAAATCATAGCCAAATAACAGGTTTGGCATACCTTCGATTGCAGATAAAGATGGTTAATTGTTGGTTCAAAACCGACTAAAGCTTTTAGCTACGACCTGAAGTCATCACGATCAATCCTCTTTGCAGCTAAGGACTTTCGAGGTACTTCTCCCCCACATTAACAAACCGCCACAAAATTTGACTGTTGTAAAGTAATTGGAAATAGTGAGCATGTTCTATCTGATGCGAACTTTTGGATAATTAATTTTAAAGACCAACTACTGATCTAACACATAATCAACAAAAAATACATTAAAAATCATACCTCGCAAACTAAACACAAATATTATCCATGATCTATGAACTTAACACCAAATTGTACCACACCATTTAAGCTATACAACATCAATTAAAAGCACAAGAACATAAACCTGTAACTTAATTACCAAAAAGGAAAAGAAAAAGAATCCGAAAGTGATACGTAGTATATAAATCAAAAAGTCATAGATTAATTAATATGCCTTAAATTTCTAAGGAACTTGAATACAACTCATGGAGACTAAACATCAAAGAAACTCTTCCCGAGATACCGCCTCTTCGTTTATTAGAATATTTAAAGCTCATTGTTGATCACGTTTCTTTAAGGTGTTATTTCAATCGATTTGGTTGCACATATTGGCTCTTCTTGATTTTAGGGTTTAGGAAGCGCTTAATTGATATGTTATGATAACTTGTGTTGATGTTATTTTTTTGGTCCCTATAGTTTTTAATATCAACTCCGCTTTTTCAAGTTTACTCTTATTGTCAAAACTGACACATTGATTTTTACAGACAATTTTGTTTAGGGAACGAAATTGGTGATTGTTTGACCAACTTAAATTCAATTTTGACTTTTTATTAGCCAATCAAATCGTACGATTTTGCACGCGTGTCAGTTTTAAGCATTCTGATTGGTCCAATTTTTTTTCCCATAAGATTGTTGTGTCAAAAAAACTCCGAAATGATGTAATTCTTTTATTATATAAAAGATATGTAATTATAGTGGAAATAAGTTAAATTTTGTTGTTATCCCAGTAAGAGATATAAATATACATATACATCTCGTTTAAACATACCACAAATCCAAATCTTATATCAAATTCAAATTCTAACCCAAACCCACTTATAAACCAAACAAACCCTAAGATCTTTGACGGGTTTTGTAAGATAAAGATTTTATGATTTTATTCATGCGATATTTTAATTATAGCATGTCAATTAATACTCATAAATAAAGTTGCCAACAACTACCCAACGAATGTTATAAATCACAGTCTCTTGATATGATCGTTTATTTTCTTTTTAATTTGCGAAGCAAAAGGTAGTCCATATATTTGTTTCAATACTTTGGAAGTTTTCATTTCTTAAGGTGGTGATGTGTCATAAGCTATCAATATTTCAATTTCGACAATCTTCAATATTACGGACTACGGAGTATCATTAATTACTCTTCTATATGTCTGTAAAACTCACAATGACAACTGACAAGATATAAAACATCCTTTAAAGTCAATTCTCAATTTCTCACAAGACAAGAAATCCACAACCACTCTTTCGACCTTCCCTTCTTATGACACAAGTTGTGATTCAAAAAAATGGAAGTTGTGACACAAGTTGTGGATTACAAACACAAGAGGTGGTAATTTGTGTCCAAACTCAAAAAAATGGGCTAAATGGGCAAATTTTTAAAAGATTTCGGTGCATTTGGTCCCCCTCTTTTTTTTTTTTTTTTTTTTGAAACGGTCATATATTGCCCATTTAGAAGTTAAATGGGTATAATGGACACATGTTTTTCTTTCAATTGGAGAACATTAAATTGTTTTTAATATATTTAGCTACTTAAATATAAATGAGGTGTTACATATGAGGAATTTTTGTTGTTTTTTTAGGTCTTTTTTAAAGCGATTCGTATAATATGCGCCCGTTTGGCCCGCGCCCGTTTAGCCCATGCCCGTTTAGCCCGTGGCCCGTGCCCGCCCGGCCCGTTTTGCCACCTCTACACAACCATACCTTCTTATGATACGAAACTACTCAATATAGTGTTTGACTACTTTTTCTCAAACCTATCACACCATGTCTTTTTTTTTTTTTATTATTATTTTTTTTAATAGATATGTGATTCATATTCTTCCCTGTTTATTTATCTAATTTATGCATATTAAAGTTTTGGAGATTACAAATACACCCTTACTTGTAACCTGTTTATCTCTTCATGTTTATATTTTTATAAGTATACTGAAGATAATTTCAAAATACAAAAATTTCCCTACTCAGTTTAACTTTTAGAACATGAGCTATTTAGACATACCAATCATGTGACAATGTGTATTAGTAATTCAATGTAACCAAACATCAGAAATTTATCAATGCAACAAGCCAAAATTTATTTGGTCAAATATAATAGACCAAATATACGCTACACATGTATAGTTAGCTAGATATATAGATACTTATGAATAGATTGCTTATTCTAAGTAATACATTGTAACATAAACTTATACAAATATATATTTGATGAAATATACAAAATATCGAAGGAGTTTTAAGATAATATGACCACCAACACCATTCTAGCTAGCCACGTCCCTTCATTCTTGAAAATAACGATATGAGGAGATCTAAAACAACAAAGAGAGAAAAACGAATGAGTGAATATTAATACAAAAAAATTATGATCAATTTGCGTCTTGTGTAAAAGAACTAAACTTTAGAAAGAGAAACCTGATGTCTAACAAAGAATTAAAGAACGCATTGTTTTGGAAAAAAAAAAAAAAAAAAAAAAAAAAAAAAAAAAAATAAAGATATTACTGTGTAACTCTACGCGTGCTTGAGGAGGGCAACACAATATTTTTTCCTCTTCAACAAAATATTTACATTCAAATTTTGCAACACCGCCACTGCCAGATACTCCAACCGAATATTCAAAACTGGAAATCCTGGAGTTTGAACAATCCAAGACTAAATATGTCAACAAGAAATAAACAAAGTCCAAGAATCATAGACATGAATATCGAAGTATGATAAACAGGTGATAGTAAAATTGGAACTCTCAACCACAAAAAATTAAGTTATAAGTTAACTGAAAAACCTAAAGGTAACTTACGCTACATGAACTCATAATAACGAAGACTGATAAACCCAAGGAAACAAAAAAAAAGAACGCTGGTTGGTGGTAACTTACAAATTCCAATATTATAGAGATGGAAAACGTACCTTATGAGTATCACTTAGATATTTGGAGACAATTCGGATCTTTTTGGTTCAACACGTGTGTCGTGACCCTCCATTCTTGATGTTTAAAGAGAGTAAAGGGAACAAGTGAGACAAAGCAAAAGTTGAGAATGGAAAAAATGGGATGGTTGGATGGAGATAATAATGATAGATGCATAGTTGAGTGGGGAAAACTGACACATTATTTATAACCAACGTGTCGATGTTTGTAAAAGGCTCATTACGCTGATGTGTCTTTTTTTAGCGCTGACGTGGTCATTATTCATAGGTTGCTATAGTAGAAAAAGCCTCCTCATTATATTAGTATTATATAATTATATATAATATATATATATATATATATATATTACGGCTGTATTATTAGTTAATTATCTTATTAGGTAACAGCAAATATAATAGATATCTCCGATACAATATTTCGGTCTTCATAATTGGAAATACACGATTCGTTTTAAAAAGTTTTCAAATGTTCCAGATTGGGAATCGTACTTAGTGTATTAAAATTTGAATCACTAAAATATGCTAGTTAATATCTATTTTATATAATAAACCTGAATAATTTACAAGCTAATGAAGCACCATAATTCATTAATGCGCTGATGTGTCTTTCATGCTATTGGTCCATAAATCATAAATGCTTTCAAGTGTACAACACCCTTGAAGCACACCTTTAAAATACACGTATATTAAAATTGAGAAAAGCTTACACGCTCTACTTTGATTTATTTATGTAAGGTTTTCAATCACCATTACCAATCATTAATACAAATCTCCTGTTTCAATATTGAGTTTCAATCACGCACGATTTTCTTCTTCAATACGGATCCAATCCATTTCCATCTCTTCACACCATACGATTCACAATTCAAACCCAAACCAATTCAACCACCATCAAGAATTTTTGTTGGTTACATCCATCCATATGCCAGTCACATGTCATTTGTAACTGAATCTCACAAACCAATTCAAAACAAAATCAAAAAACATTATTATTGAGCTTATTTTATGAAGCGTTTGATTTGGGTCTTTCTTTTATTGAATTGGCTATAGGTTTCTTCATTTGATTTCGACCACTGAACGCACGCTAACAGTTTGATGAAATGCTGACCAAACCTTCAAATCGGTAATTATCTCTTAATTTTGTGAATATGATACAGGGTTTGAAATTTCAATGTTTTTCGTGTCCTGCTTTTTGTTGTTCCTTTCATATTTAAGGTTTAAATCGCTCATCGCAAATCCATAATTGAATTTGCTTTTTCTAATACCTGATCATTATAGTGGTCATCAGATCAAGTCATGAATCTTGGTTTTGGGTGATGTTATGAGTTTATATTTTGTTTTTAGTTTTCTCTTTTTGGTGTTATGAATAAATCTTTTAGATTTATTTTATACATTTAACGAATTTTATTTGTTTTTTGCAGGTTTATTGATTGATATTGTTATCTATGCAAAGTAAATTTTTGTCCATGTACTATCCAGGTAAGTTTTTGTCCATGTACAGGCCAGACACGTTAGAGTAAGTTTGAATGTGTTGTAACTAAATTCTTTTTGTTCATGACTTCATATATAATGCATGTTAAAGTAGTTACCGAGTTAAGGGTGCAACTTTGTAGGTGAGTAACTTTCATGTACTTAGCACGTTGTTGACTGGTGGTGGTGTACATTTGTTTGCATGAGAAGGAAACTGAAGAATGGTAATGCCCATGAAATATCTAAGGCCCTAACCTTTTTCAATATGCGTGTTACTAAAGTCATGGTTTTGTATTTTACATCTTTACAAGTGTAGGTAGTGTTGGTCGGTGAAAACGTCTATGCCATTGAGCACAAAGGGGGGAGAGTTGGAGTTGCTGTTGTTCGGTCTCAACTCTCATTATAATAGTTTGATTCATCAGGTTAGTTTACTTAACATAATTATTAGGATCATGTTTTAGAAGTGATTTGAGGTCAGCAAATTGAAAAACAAAAATGGGGGGAAATGGTAGATGTTTTTTAGTAAAGCGCACGAATATTTTTGAGTTGCAGTTAGAAAGATTAATGATATGCAAGACTTGATTGGGTTCTAACGGAAGTTTGCATTTGTGTTTCAGGTATACCCTGTACATTCTTTTAGGTGGTTCAGCGGCACAACCTTGAGCAGAATGTTCATCTCCGTCCGCTACTATGGTAGGGTCAGTTGTAAGGTATGCACAAAGTCCCCTGGGTATGGGTTTTGCGGGTCTTCCGTAACAAATTAAAATTACAGACCAGTTACATAAGTGAAGTTACTATAATCAATAATGTTTGGTTTTTCTTATAAGCAACTAGTACTAGGTTAAGACTTAAGACGATAGGCTAATACTCGTATGTCTAGGAGTCTTTGATGTGTCTATGCTGGATGTACTAAGATAGTAATATATGTAAATGGTAGCCCTGGGCAGATTGTGCGAGTACTTGATGGTATTTTGACCAATCAACTCATCCATAAGTAACTAATGGGTCCAAATAATAATGATTATTATGCAATGAGACCGAGTTAGACTGCTATAGTTTTCCTGAATTGTTGTGTTCTTATTGTAATTTTTTGTTGTATATTTGTTTAATGCTAAGCAACTTAATGGACAAAAATATAACACTCATTCATGGACTCATTGTGAGTTGACCCGTATGATATTTTCCCCTTTTTTAAAGGGTAGAGGCATAAATTTTCATGATGGAATACCTAAATTTCTTTTATGGCAAATCAATTTAGATTAGTGAGCAGTTAAGTAAGTGTTGTATGTATCATATGCTTCGAACTAACCAAATGACTAGCATTGCAACTGAAGGTTATAAAGACTTTCCGCTGATATTTAAGGTTGTTTTGTAATTGTAAATAACCTGCCATAAATTCCATTAAAGCTGTTATTATTCCCTAAGTATAATTTGTTTGCAAGAAATATGTTATTCTCTTTTGTTGTATATTGTTCATTGCGAGGTTGTGAGTGATGCAATGCCTAATTACGTGCAGAGACCTGAGTCCTAAGTGTTACACCATAAACCATATGCATAGCAGGATGGTTGAAACAGGTCGGTCGGGTCGGATCGCCTGAATACACTTTTTGTGCGTTGTAATTATTTATCAAGTCTAATGCAATAAATATGATTAAAAAATAAAAATTTGGAGATGCAAATTTATATAATTACACGAACATTCTAAATCTTTGAATAAAGCCATTTAGATAACGTATCCTGATTACTCAGAAAGAGAGCAGTCACATGAATCACCGATTAGATAACGTATAGTAATACCTAGCAGTAATCTTTATGCAATCTAATATTTGTGATGTTTATTTTCTCTTTTCTCTTTCAGGTACTGGGCGTTGGCACTTCCATGTTACGCCATTGTGACAATTGCAACAATCTTTGTATTCTACACCGGCCTCAACTTTATGGCAACTCCACCTCCGACATCCCTGAAGTCGATATTTGGTAAGTTACTTTTCCTTTAATGCAGTAATGTTTGAGAAAAGGGATTGTATCTTGCTACTCCTTTTAATACTAAGTAGAGAGTATTGCTGTAAACAAGTGGAACTGAAAAAACTTGAGGTCCCTCTTGATTTGCGTTATAAACTTTGTTCTGGCCTTAAATCCGGTTGACCAATGACCCACCATGCCCATTATGCCACTTATAGATTAAAGCAATAATCAGCTTTAGTTCCCTCTACTCGATTGAGATCATTACAATCTGACTTGAGCTCAAATAATTGTAACTTAACTCAGCTTGAGTTCCTACTTGAGTCATTGAGTGTGTCGGAAACATACTTTCTACAGGAAAGCAAGTTAGTTTTATTCTAATGAAAATAATAATAATAAATCTGTGAAATAGTGATTCAACTTTGATTACATTATAAAATTAGTGATGAATAAGATTTGATTGCCCACGAAATGAACTTGGATAAACCCTAATGAGATGAGTTCAACCTGGGGAGACGTTAGGTTCTGAAGGCCAACCAATTTTATAAATACGTGTTATTGTGTATTAGGAAAATTTCGATTATTCCACGATTTACGTGTATAATGACCCCTAAGTGATAATCAATGCCTGTTCTGTTTTAAGTACTCTTACTATGGGTCTAAAATTGCCTCTCTGACTCTATTTACTCATAAACAATGCCCAAACACTAAAAACTTATTATTTGCCACTTGAAAACATAATAATAAGTTAGTCACGTTCAAAATGGATGCAAACATGAAAGCTAATTCTTCTTAAATGCTACCAGACACTGTCAGCTGGTGATCTTCGTGATCTTGAGATATCTACACTCATTGCAGCCAAAATGAGGAATTTCATAATCTTAATATTCCTGGCTCCAAGAATGCACTTTTTTTTGCCAAGAATGAGGTATGATTCTTTTCTTTTGTTCTCAGCAAGTCTCCCAAAGCTTCCTTCTCGGGTTAACTTCCTTACTTGGAGTTGTATTATTGTTCCAATTTCAAATTCAATCATTCAAATAAGCAGCTGTTACAGAAGTTAGCCTCTAGACTTTAGCAGTAATGTAATACAGAAGTTAGTTAACGGCCACTCAAGTCCATAGTTGCCACCACTTTTCCTTTTTCAAGGGTCTTGAACCATTTTTCTATATAATCACATTCTTATGTCATCTCTAATCTTAGTATCTGAGTAGACCTTACTTATTTACGCTGTTGTTTGGGACCGCTCACTTAAACATCTTATATCCTTATACTATATTATATTGGGGTTGTTTGGGATTATTAAAACAACTTATGGTATATTTTAAATTGATTTGGGAAAAGGTTTTATCAATTAGCTATGGCAGTGATCAGCAAGGTAGCCTCTTGAGAGAACAATTCACAATAGGAGTTGGGAATTGCTTTCTTAATTGTTTATCTGCTTATACTGTATTGTCGGGGGTTGTTTGGATTTGTTTATTGGAACTTCTACGCTGTTTGAGATCCCAAGAAACCTTTATAAGAAGCTTTACTAAGCCTTCCCAAACAGTCTATGAGTTAAAGTTGAAATTGCTTATTTAAAACAAATAAACTTTTTGAATGTTTGAATTAAACTGTTTACTTCAGTGTAACTGTTCGGAAAAGATGACTATCCATTATAGATTTGTTACTTTTGCACTATTAGATTATTAAGGAGTAGTTAAATAGATGATTACCTATTTCATTTTCTTTAGTTTTCTTTTTAACAACATTTAAAAGTCCCTGCTCATTATATCTCATTACCTATTTTGTTACACCAGCCGCGAGCTAATTTACAATCTTTTATTCGAGTAAGTTCACATTATTATTAGGAATTTCAAATTGTGGGTCATAATTGTTGATTTTGTATATTATGAGCAGGTGCTAACTGTCATGAAAGAAGTCTCATAAGTTTTCCTCTTATTAAGAACACTCAAGTTGCACCAACCCGCCTGCTATCATTTACTTTTTGTTTCCTACAAATTGTAGTGAAATTGAACTCTTTTTTTTTTATTATACATTAGAACATGTATGAACCTTCTATGTTTATAAAAAATTATAAACAAGCTCATTTTAAGGACATATAAATTGCTGAGCATTTTCTTCCCTATACAATTTATCAAACACTTAATATGCACTATTAACATGTAAGGAGCGGTGCTTATCTTTTTGATTGGTTAAACATCTGGATTATTGGAAGTTTGTAGTGAAAGTTTGGCATATTTATTCTCATTCTGTTCACCTTATATATTAACAGATGCATTTGTTATATTTTTAAGTTTATATGTACTCAATTATACATCCTCAAGTCATCAACTACAAAACCATGATTCTATCAAATTGCGCATAAAGCCAATGGTAAAATAATAATAATAATAAAAAAAATTGGATATGTGTTTGACCTTTTTGATAAACTAACCTATGACGTTTGAGCCATATTTTGTGGCATTTTTCTTATTTTCACTTTATTAAAAATCCCAAAATCTTTTAATTACGTTTCTTTTTTTACTTATTAGGTGTTTACGGAATAGGCCTTTTGTTCAAATGTTAGAATGGTCACCACATGGATTTGTTTCTCAAGACAAACATATTCGAGATCAAGAGGCAATCAACGTCTATCACACACATATTTACAAGCATTATATTTTATACTTTCAGTCACTGATAACTTATTGTTCGGTTAAAAAAAATATTATAGCGTTTACGTTCGTTGTTCTTTCTCACTATATTCACGTACTTACCTTTTCTTACACAAAAACCATCTAAAATCCCGTGGATTCCACGGGTCTATAAGCTAGTAAGTGTATATAATGAATCTTTGGTTTTTGAATCATTTAATAAGCTAGCTTAATATGATGTGAATCATTGAAATATGCTACTTTATATCTTCTTTGATCACTGGTTCAAAACAATAACGTTGGTGTTTTGGCATGTGTTTTATAATTAACATGGTGATTAAAAATCTCAAGATTTATTTCATGCCTGTGTAGATTTATTTTGCTATTTGCTTGAATATACATCATCTTCATGGCAAATATTTGAGAAATTCTTAATGTAAGGACTATATTAAAAATCTAAGATGTAAATAAAAGGTACGGAGTACATAAACATTATCTTTAGTCATGTAGACCCATCCCATTAGAAAATTTATGATGGTTTGACTTTTTTCTTCCTAAAACTTTGATTTTTCCTTTTCTTTTTGAGAAGCATAACAAATCCCACCAATGTAACTCCTTATATAAATCAAAAAGCCACATTACTTTTCTTGTATTTCAAACGGCTGAAATCACATCCGTAAAGTTGAATATTATGTTTCTTTTTTTCGCAACAAAGTAAACAGTCATTTCTTCTGTTCAGATAACGAGTTTTTTACTCAAATGTATGCAGTTTAACGAATGTGTACTCGTAAACGTTTATAACCATTTCTCTAATCATCATATCCAATATGTATGTTAATACGGTTTGGACTTGTCATCTCTTATGAAAACATTAAGTAGTGACTCACGACTAAGCCACATTGATGACATTTTCCAATATATATTACTCCGTAACAATTTAATGGTCATAATATTTTAATCAACGTAAGAGAGTAGTAGTGGTTATCTTGACTAATTAATCCATTTTTTTAATGCGCTATAAAAAAACAGAATGAACTACCAGAGACTTTGTGGTAAGCATGAGATCGTTGACCATCACACATTCACATTTCGATTCATTTCACCTACATGAAACACTTCGTATTGATCAAACTTCCTACTATGGTTAATTAGGGCCTAACCAAGGCCAAACTTAGATGAAAAAAACACTGCAAAGCTGATCACATGATTCGCCGTAACGTTACAACTTACAAGAGTTGATCATTTTATCATTCATTTCCAGTTAAACATAGAAAAACAACAATGTAGACAATAGCATTTTTCATTTTTATGAGTTACGAAAAGATAGAAGGAAAAGACAATTAAAATACCACGGCTAACAATGTAACCAGATAGGCAGATAGTCTACGAAAAATCCAAACATTACAAAATAATTTTTTGAGTGGTTGATCACTAAAC
Source organism: Artemisia annua (assembly GCA_014162995.1). Taxonomy (NCBI): domain Eukaryota; kingdom Viridiplantae; phylum Streptophyta; class Magnoliopsida; order Asterales; family Asteraceae; genus Artemisia; species Artemisia annua. Next base: position 26,759 of record LBNU01024225.1, on the reverse strand, counting down.
CTATATAATAACTCATTAGGTTGGAGAACGATAATTGCTATAAGGAGCAAGTTGGTAGAGATTATTTATCATATCAAATTCTCATAAATGTACCACTACCAACAATTAAAGTGACTATGTTCAAAAAAAAAAAAAAAAAAAACAATTAAAGTGACATTATTTAATTGTCTTTATTAGCCAGCATCATTGTTTAAGGCGTGTAACATTTTTGACTACTTTCGGTAAAATCTTTTGGACTACTTTCGGTAAAATCTTTGAGCAATAGTAACATTTTTATTCTTTTGCTATATAAACAGCCAAAATAACACTTTTATTTGGTCAAACATGAAGAAAGTTACGAGTATATCTTATTTGTTTCTTCTAATACCGGTAGTAGTGGTGACGTGTTAACGTTTTACATTAGCGTCATATAAACATCCGCTTGAACTACTAAATATTAGACGCATCATGTAGTTAGCCCTTTCAAGGACCATTAAGTTTTCATGAGTTGTATCTTGTATGTTTTCATACCTATAAATGCTTGACCAATGAAATATAATAGTTAGGTTATTGTAACATAGTATCGGAGCTTTATGTGTGATATTGGACCTGATCGGCCACCTTGAGTCGCCATCTTTAAGCCACCATGTCAAATCCTATTATCACCATTTATCCCTTTCTTAAAAAAGAAATACAACCTATTGTTTCGACCATAATTGCTAAACCGCAAAGAGTTAACTGACACTATCGACGACATTAGCTTCTTATTCAAATTTCGAAAGAAAGAATACCAACACCTCCGCAACCACTCAGTGGTGACTCAAGGGTAAAGCAGCTAAAGCTTACATTTTAGGCCTCTGATTTTCTAACATCCTTTATGTATATATAGTGCGTCACATATTTTCTTAAATATCATCTTGAAGTCTCGATATATTAAAGCCCCCCATTACCAAAATTGCTAGAAATATTAAGGATGTTTGCTTAGTTTTTGTTTTGTTTCTTATGTTCATAAGAATACGTCCTTATTTGAGTTTAAGAATCATTACAAAGTTATAAAAAAAAAAAAAAAAAGGTTTAAGAATCATTGACTAGGTCCATCTTTATATTATTATATCAATATACTAAAGACCGGGCATGCTGGCCCATATTGCTTTTCCAAACCGACCATTAAAGACCCGAAATAAAATGTGGTATTATACCTTATGACCCGGACTGTTCCTCCCCACTCACACATCCTTCCTTTTTTGTTGATCCGCCTCCGATGAACCATGCACCGGCTGCTGGCTCCGACCCGTCTACCATTCGGGGATCTACAGTGTTTGTGTGAGTGTGGTTACTGTCGATTGAACAGTGAAGGCCATATTTAATTCCTTTTGTGGTTTGGGATGAGCCATTTGTTCCCATTGCTAACCACATTTTCTTTTGAGGTTAGCTGCTGTATACCATCTCCCCTGTGGTTAGATCTAAGATCA